>JAVJIF010029669.1:0-74023 GCA_038442645.1 Agave tequilana | reverse complement strand
ATAAGGAAACCGGAATCGAATAGGGAGAAGCTCTAGCTCTTCGCGAAGCATACAGTCTCATCGAACACCTACACAATAGAAACAAAGCGTCCAATATCTGGACGTGCAAATCCAAGGTCGTCAGAAAGCGACCTGGTGAGTGTGTGTAAAGGGGAGTACTCGTGCATATAAACAATGTGCATAAAGTAATTACAAGAATAACTGCAGATATAAGATAACTAAATAACATGATAAACAAACAACTGAAGGGTAACTGCATAACAACATGAATGAAGATAAAAGGCAACTATCACAACTGTAAACTAATAGATGATATCTGAATGTGTAATCTATATGTCACTAGTCTGATTAGTTATTATTAACTTAACTAATGTAGTATTTAGCTGTGTCCCATACCACAGCCGTTTTCCCCACATATCACAAAGTTATCGTTGTTGTAACTGCCTGTCAATGTAGTGCATGTGTTTTGGAAGAGTACCGTGCATGCCCGGTACCACGGTCTAACACCCCTGGCGCTGAACCAGGACAAGCCGCAGGGCTCTGACAACTGAAGACCACAGCCCCATACGAAAAGACAACTAGTGTGATGCCATAATCCGGGCATAGCCCTGACAACTGACAACTGAATAGGTAGCCAGTACTACCTTGGTTCCCCATGGTTGGAACCCACAACTCGATACCTTAATAAGTCTTTCAAAATACACGACATGCATCCCCAGGAAATTACCCCTGTTCCCCCAGGTTATGGTGTCTTTTATTAATAAGCAATCAATATGATTTAACATGTAGCAGTAACTGATATCTCCAACAACTAGTGATGTCAATAATAGCTGACAATCTAACATCTGACAACTGACAACTGATATCTAACAACTGAGTATCTGACAACTAATATCTGACATCTGAAATAGAATACTGGAGATATAGCCACTAACACAACGGTGCCACTAATAACTGGTAACTGGTATAGATACCTGATAACTACTATAAACTCTGAATACATCATATGATCACCAACAAATAGTCTTACCAAAACTGATAAAGTGATGACTGCTATCTGATAACTCTGAAATACAAGATCACTGATATCGAATAGATCACTATCACAATAGCTCAATCTCTATTAATTGAAGTAATCAATAACTAAACATGAAGCACATGATATATCCTCGAGATCAACAAGTCAACATATACTGAATCATATCTAAATAGAAAACATCCTCAAACAACTGCAATCTAAAATAATTCACTCATAAGTCAATACCAACAACTCATCCATACTAATTGATATAATTAGTTGATACATCCTTGCTTCTCATAATCCAAACCAATATGATATCACATATCGAAGTCAAAGGTAAGATTCTATCCCCATCTGGTCACAATCTAACAAAATCAGTCACATCTAAATACTGATCAATATCCAATGTAAATAACATAAATCCCAGATCAATCCACACTCCAACTAAGTCCATATACTGATCTAAGCATCAAGTAATCCGATCTCTTAGTAAAGTAACATCATAACAAGTCCGTCATCAATACTCAAATGAATCATCACCTAAGTTATTACCAAATGAAAGAATAATAAGTCTAAAAAGTACTCTACGTGATTATATCATTTGTTCTCAAATATGATCTGGACCAACTAACCAGTGGATCGAAATGAGTCACTGTCTAAGGTACATCAAAACTAGGCCTAAACCAACAATGATAAACTACCAAAATATGAAATGACACTGATATAAGCTCCTATCAACTATGTAATTAAAGTGAACAACCATGGATGTCTCATGAAGTAATACGAGTATTAAGTTGGTTAAAATAAAAGAAAGTCAATATAAAATGATAAGTGCAACATGTAAATACATACTGACAACGGTAAATAGGGAAATGCACAAGAACGAACACTCACATAAAATGAAAAGGTTTTGGATCCGAATCACCATCTGGTCTTCACTGTACGAACTGGTACTGATCTACGGATCATCCCATGGGTCTGTCTTCGAATTGCCTGCGTATCGGGTCCACAACGAGCACGAATCTGAATCGGGTCCGGGTCTTCTGCAACTGGTCTGGGTCTCACCAAACGGATCCAAAATACCGTAACATGCAACCGAACATATAAATAAATAATATACACTAAAACACTCCCTAGCACACTGACACATACGTGTACACCCACGTACATGTACAAGTATACACATACATACACAGTTCCACGCACGCATGTGTACATAAATATAAATACATACACACACTCTCATACACGTATATAAGCTTATATACATACATACGCTAATCCACGCGCGCACACTTGCATGCATGCACCAATTTCACAACATAGGTTTGGAGAACTATTATCAGAAATTGTTATTAACTAACATATTAGTCAAAGTGCCTTACTACTTTATTTTTGGGAAAAAGAAAGGAAAAAAACAGAAATTTATTGCATTTTCCTGGAGAGTAACAGCACGGACCAAAGATTATCAAAGTAGATAAAAATAATATATATATATATGTATGTATGTATGTATGTATGTATGTATATGTTTATATACACAGACACACAATTTAATGACATCCCCATACACCTAAGTACCTAAGTACACACACACCACACACACACACATATATATTTATATGCATGCAAAACTTCACACATGCTAATGATACAGGGAAAATAAAAGATAGAGATGAAGGGAGAATCACTCACATCCAGGGGGAGTTTCGGCGCATCGACGGAGGCTCCGGCGGAGGCATCGGGGCCGCGAGGGTGTCGTTGGATAGATCATCTCGCCGTGAAGGGCGTGGGTGCGTTCGCGCTCGCCTATGGTGATCCACGGCGATTCACAGAGAGCCGGAAAATGGCTCAGAGTAAGATATTTCCCGTACACAATGAAACACACACATCATCAAAAGACACTTTCATGCACAGCAAGCAATATTGCAGACTACTTTCAAGTACATTCCACTTTAAGGATATAAAGCCTCAGTTCAAAGATCATGAATTTTCAAAGGATGAAAGCAGTATAATACAACTCGTTAAGAACACAAATTGCACAAAAAAATCTGAACTACCCCCAAACATTTACAATCTTTCTGGTAACAGGATTTGTTACAAGGTATTATTTGGATTCTAGTATAAATAATTAAGACCTGACATCCAAAAATCCAACATTAAATGCTACAGATATAAAATATTAGGGGCTCACCGTCGGAGGGGTGACCAAGAGGGGCTTGGACTCGGACTTCGCCCAGGGGGCTGACGCACACGGGGAGGGGCACAGGTTGGAGGTGCTCTCGGCCAGGCGTGGTTCGGTTGTGAGTTGCCGCGCGCCGCCGGAGGGAAGAATGGGGTGGTGCGCCAAGATATGGTTGCGGCTGGATTGAGAGGAGGCGCTGGTGATGGCATTATGGGCGGCTATGTTGGGAGGAGATGGAGATTAGATTAGGAATTAGGTTAAGATAGGATTATATAGGGAGGTAATTTGGTTATTGGGTTTCGGATAACGGGTTTGCTAATGGGTTGAGGGTTTGGGTCTAGGATTGGATTTGGGTAATGGATATAGGATCAGATAATGGGTCAAGGGTTGGAATGGAAGAATACTACAAATAATAATAAATAATACAAACTATAAAAATATTAATGATTAATAATAACACTAAAATAATTAATCATAACATTAATAATAATAATAAACTCTATTAACAACAAGTAATATTAACAATAATAATAATAATAGTAGTAACTAATAATAAAAATAAGAATCATAATTAGTAATATTAATAGTAATTAATAACACTATTAATAATTAATAAACACTAACAATATTAATAATAATAATACTATAATAGTAATAAGTAATAAAAAATACAAATAAGAAATAATGGCAATAGTATATAAAGCCAAGTGTCATTTACTAACTTCAAAATAAATGTGTATATTAATAGTAATAATTATGAATCAAGTTAAATAATAATAAGAATAATCAGTAAATTAAATCAAATACTTTATAAAATAAAAAAATACAGTATTTCTAACTAGGAATCTTACAGTAAACCTTAGACCTAAACGACTCCTAACTAGTTAGACTGTCCATGTGGGGTATATTGCTGAATCTGACCACAAGTTAATCAGCCAGGTAGGGGCAAGATTGGTGGGAGGTATCCGCGCAAAAGCGACGGGACTAATGAAGCGAAACCATCAGCCTTCGGGTTTCGCCTATCAATCCCCAACCTTAGTCACCGATTTGGCAAGAGGCAGATTCAAATCAACTTCCCCCTTAGGTCAGTCTCCTATTTGAGTCCGAGATGTCCCTAGGGCCAATGTCTACTCAGTTTTAATTAGGCTTGGGTTAGTGAGTGAGGATATTTTTTGTGGGCTAGGGGAGGGTAATGACTTTCCCATCTTATCTTGTTTATAGGACAAGCCCTTAAATCAATTTAGTGCAGTGTATAAGTGTATAAAAAAAGTAATGCTCACGCAATATTTCATACAAGAATGAACCTTATACTAAATTCTATGCACACATACCTGGCTCTAGCACTATTCAACAGTAATAGAAAATGTAAGGAAATAGACACGTTCTTAAATGCAAAGTCTAAATTATTTTTAGCATTTACAATCAACTTTTTACTGTTGTATTAGAAATATATATACAGTGAGTCAAACAAAGAGATAAATGCTACAGATATTAAAATATGCAATTCAGCCAACCTGTAAAAAATAAAGGTTAGTAGTTCACCCAGATTGCCACAAGAATGTAGCAAATATGAGGGCCTCTGGGCTCTGCTTTTTTGAGCAGAGTCTAGAGCCACTTATATGTCCACTACACAAAAAATTCCTTGTTGTTAAATCTGTACACCAAAACAAAGAAAAAGGTTAACCAAAAATGTAAACTTTAAAGAGAGTTATTTACAGTCCCTCCCTAGCAACGGTGCCAAAATTGATTAAGATAAAACCTGCGCACAAAAATACAGAATTTCAGAACTTTTATAATAATAGTGTAAGGTGCTCAATTCTACCACTATAACAAGTGGCTATGCGGGTCGTGATCTACAAGGAGGGACTAACGATGGAAGGTTTTTTAGCAAGTTCTCTTTATGCTACAATTATTGGTTAAAATTCTTCTTTAGCTTCTTAAAAGAAAGAGAAAAATGGAGTTACAGTTAAGCTAGAAAGAAAGTGGGAGAATAGGAAGATGGAGAAAATAAAAGTGATATGTAGAAGAAATTGAAAAAGAGTGAAAGAGATTTGGATCATTATGGTGTTGGTAATTTACACTAAAAGTTAAAAGAAAGATTAAAAATAATTGCTTACCTCCTTTGACCAAAAGCTTATCTTGAATCTTTGGTGACGATGTTACCTTGAAGTGGAGGCAATCAGTGCATAGCCCATAAGAGTTGATTCTCGTCTCTTTCACATTATATCATCAAGACAAAACAAGCATGAAATGATACAGACTGAGACTAAAATCCATCGTCATGGCTATCGGTGACACTCGCAATGGCAAGGCTCTTTCGATGCTATAAGACTCACTTAGATTGCAATTGGTATAAGAATGAGTGAAGTAGAAAAGAAGAAGAAGAAGAAGATACAAAAACAAAGTACATAAAAAATATACTATAGATTCGATTTCAAAACAACAAGAAAAAAGAAGAACAACTTACACTGGTGTCACTCTCAGCATAAGCTTCATTCTTATTCTCTTATGAAACTCTGATCTCCTCTGAATTACATAAATGAAAACTAAAATTACATAAAAAGAAACCAAAAACCTATACTAAAAAGAATGAAAAAGTGGACTAAATTCTATCTCTGCATCATTGTCCCCTGTACGCTCAAAAAATCCTAGTATTTATAGGCAAAACCTAACGCGGGAGGGGTGTATGAAGATAGGGGAGCAAACACTCCCCAACAATTGCAACAAAGCCGTGAAAATGCGGCTTTGGCCGCGTTTTCGCGGCCTGGGTTTGGCCAGGTGGCCACATCCAGGGGTGGTGCCTCCTGGTTTCGCGATCTGACTTTATCGTCAGCTGAATTTCTCGTTTTAGCTCCTGAATTTGACGAAACGACCTTTGATCATTGGTTTTAACTGATTGATTTGAAGAGATATATTTTTAACTAGTTTTCAACCGATCTGAACCGACCTGATCTGCCCTGAATTACTGACTTTGAATAATTCTGATTTAAATCAAAATTTGATGAGCTTTGGGGCTCATTTCTCTTCCCTCTTCTTTAGTAATGGGCCTGCAAATAAATTAAACATTAATTAGAAAAATAGAGTTTATTCTATATAAGTATGAAAATATGATAATGAATGTGCAATATTAGCGACTGATCACGCTGCTGCCGAGCCTCGAATGGGTGGTGTTCCTCCTCAGGAAGTCCTAATTTCAAATAAAAGTCTTCAAATGGCTTTTGTCATCGAGAACACAAGAGACTCCATCTTTTTAACTTCTCTTTGAAGTTTTAAAAATTTCTGTTGAAGTTGATCGGTCGACGCGGATCTTACTGGTCCGCTTTTGATTTGTGAATATGGTCTTCATGTTGATGAGCAGAACACGGATCTGGTTATCCTGGTATTTCCTTGCTTTATTAACGCGGCCCTCGCACCTGGGAATTGAACGCGGGTTTAGGAGACTCCACGTCTTGAGACTTCTGAACGTGGCTCTCGTTTAGGAGACTTGCGTTTGAGTCTGTAAACTTAGAAAAAAATTTCTAATTATGGAGTCTGAATGTGAGCCTCATGTAAGCCTCGCATTTTGATCATAGAACGTGGGTCTCATGCGTTGAGCCTCACATTAGTATCTTGACATTGTCTTTGTGAAATTAACCCCTTAGTTTTCTCTTTTTGCAGGCCTTGACTATATGACGGTACTGAGTCCACTGTCTCCTCCTGCCTGTGGAAGACAATAGCATTCACTGAAGCTAACGAGAACACAAGTTCATCCAATTGACAGCCATTCAGGAAGTCAAAGCTTCTTTTCAGATATGGCATCAACAGGGAGAGGGGGATCAATATGGTCTCGAATCCTCCCTTCACTAATCTTGTTCAAAGAAGCGACCACAACAAGCATTATGCATTTGAAGGTCACGGGAAAGGGGATGTCACCAGTAAGGTCTCGAATCCTCCCTTTACTAATCTTGTTCAAAAAGTAATGGCGGCAAAGAACTTGTACTCATTGGATGACTTTATGGGGGCAAAATCTTTAATTAAGCGAAGGATTACAGCCTTGTAAGGGAGGAGGACTTTCATGCCAGTTGATAGGTGGAATCAGAATGTTCCACTGCATTTCGCCTTGAAAAATGCCATTATTCTCAAGAGGGGAGGAAGTGAACCTACTATTCAAGGCCACAGTCGAGAAGGCATGCTTAAGGGATCTCCATAGTTTTAAGGAGCGAGTACAATCTCTCGCAGAGCAAGAGTGACTCTTTGTACTCCTTTTTGTAACACTTCTATCTTATTGAATAAGAGAGTGCTTGTATTACTTTTAACTTTTACATAAATAAAAGTGACAATTTTTCTTTCTTTTTATCTTGACTTTCCTTTTGTGTTTTAAAATCAGATAAGTGAAAGCGATTGCCTTTGATTTTCGAGAGTGATGATTAACATAGCAAAAAAAAATATTACTGTCAGAGGTGTAATGTTAACTTGACAGAAGTTGAATTCATAATTTGAACGAATTTTGTAGACTAAGGAGAATAACAAGTAGAGTTAAATTCAATGGGGATTTATGGAAATTTTTTTTTACTATCAGAGATGAAATATTAACGTGACGGGTTAAGATTTTCAATTGAAAGCAAATTAAATTGGCAGAGGTGTGATATTAACTTGACAATGAAGTAAATGCTAGAGGTGTGATATTAACTTAGCATCAAAGAGATTTCGTCTTCATTGAGAAAACTGAGAAAATCACTGTCGTAAGTTAATATTAACTTAACAAAGAGGTGAATGCTAGAGGCGTGATATTAACTTAGCATTTGACATCTCGGCTTCGATGAGAAGCTCGAAGGAGGATCATTGTCATAGGTGTAGTATTGAACTTAACAATGAAATGGATGCTAGAGGGTCACATCGAATGTCTCATTTTCAGTGAAAAATCGAGAGAACGGTTGTCATAGATTTATATTGTGATATGAGCAATTTCGGTCAGAGGTGTGATATTAGCTTGACCGGGGGATTTTTGTAAGCCGAGCAATTTTGTAGGCTTGTTATCCTATTGAAGAGAATTGACAAATTGAAATTTTGATCAAAGGTGTGGTGTTAACTTGACTAGGAGATTTTGTGATATAAGCAATTGACTTGCTATTCTATTGGATAACTTGATTTAAGCTAAATTTTGGTCAGAGGTGTGGTGTTAACTTGACTGGGAGATTTTGCGATCTGAGTAATTGACTTACTATTCTATTTAAGAGATTTTACAAGCTGAAATTTTTTCCGCTAGAGATATTGAAGGAAGTCACCATTGGAGGTATAATGTTAACTTAACAGCAGATTATGTCAGAAATATAATATTTACTTTACATGCTTGATTTTGTGATTATTTCGCTGGGAAAATATTTACAACTTCTTTTGAGATCTCACCATTCCATGGACGGGAATTGTAAGGGATTTTGGAGGAAAAAGTGGAGTAGGTCCCTCAGAATTTTTAGCAGATCTTCAGCTATCATCGGGTTTGGTATGCCTTTACCAACTACCGTTTGAGTTGGGCTAGCCACGCTATTTCCTTCAGCATGATGAGTTATTGAGAATTTTTTGTTAGACTTAAATGCCAACTATTTCCTCTATCCTTTAGCCATTGGAGGCGTTGGACGTAATGTAGATGTGCTAAAGAAGTGTGACAAAGCTTAAACCAAAGTTTTGCAGTTTGTCTCTTCGATATTGACATCATGCATTGTGATGTCAACAATGCCCGGTCGGCTTAGCATCGATTGACCGTGACTTGATTCATTAAAGGAAGAAGCTATTCTTTGGCGCTCTTCCAAATATCTTGGATCTAGAAGATTTGATCAGAGGTGTAGTGTTAACTGGATCATGAGAAGAGTGACAAGACTAAAACAGAAGCTTTGCAGTTTGTCTCTTTGATATTGACATCATGCGTCGTGATGTCAATAATGTTCGATCGGCTTATTGTCGATCGACAGTGATGTGATCCATTGAAGGAAGGAACTCTTCTTTGGTGCTCTTCCAAACATCTTGGATTTGGAAGCTTTGCTCAGAGGTATAGTGTTAACTTGATCATAAGAAGAGTCCTATTAAGGATAGTATTCTTCAAGAATCTGCCATTGATCGGCATCATGTGCATATCGTCGTCTAGAGTTATGAGGCGGTATGCTCCATTGGAGTAGCTGCCTCTATTACAAATGATCCTTTCTATTTAAGTTAGAACTTTCCTTTTGTCTTATGTGTTGGCCAGAGGCCCTTCACTCTAGTTTTAATGATGATTAACTCATGTGGTTATTGTTTACTAATAATCTTGTGATATTTAGTTTCAGATATTTGATCAAGATATTAGTAGGTGATTAGCTTCAACAGAGGTATTTTGGAGCTTTCACATGGTGATTCAAGAGCTCGAGCGTCAAGTTCACATCTAGCACTCGGTTGGAGTCAAGCTCAGTAGATCATGTTTGGATCGAGTCAACTTGGAGAAGGAGTTCTACAAGAAAACTTTAGTTTGTTTAGTTTAAGATTTTGTTTAGATCATTGTAAAGATTAGATAGTGTTGATATGCTCAAGTTCACATACACTCACTTATTCAAAGTTTCATGTGTTTGATTTTTCGGTTTAACCGGTTTTGGTTTTTCATATGGTTTTCATGAATAGATAGAATCAAAATAAGTTTTCATGGTTTAATTTATATTAGATTTGATCTATATACATCTATGCTTCATCTATTTAGAAAAACTTATTTTGATAATCTTTCGTGAGTTGGAGTTTTGTATTTAAACAAAACTTATTTTTGGATTAAATGTCAAAAACATAGATATAATATCTTTCATGTATATTAGATTCTATCCATATACAACATGCTTGAAAGTTATTTCAATATCATGTTTTTATATTTACATGAGTTTTGGAGAAAATGATTTTCCATTCAAAAATTTAAGTTTTGGAAAATACGGTTTTTGGTGTAAGGCAAATTTTCAAGAACACAAAAATGTTTCAAGTAGTGTAAAATATGTATTGAATTTTTATCACACATATTTGTATTTCAAAGATCTAATAAGAACTGATTTTTGTGAAATTTATGTGATTTTATGGGATTTTTTAGAAGGTAAATACCCAAGTTTTCAATCCTTATATTGTTTGGACCAGGCTGTCTGCCGGTCGATCGGACCGGTCGACCAAGGCAGAAGTAGGTCGACCGGCGACGTACACAGAACGTGCGTACAGCCCAGGCTGGGAGGCCGGTCAACCGCCAGAGAGCTTCTGCTCTCTGGAAATGGCCCCGTCGACCGCCCGGTCGACCGACAGAGAGCTCGGCTCTCTATTTTCAGTTTTCGGTCGACCGGCTGGTCGATCGGTGGCTCAACGGTCATAAATATGACCGTTGGCCGGTCGACCGCCCGATCGACCGGAAGGGCAATTTTGCCCTTTACCTGCTGCCAACGGGCAGATTTCTTTGGGGCTATATATACCCCATTTCTTGAGCTGTTTTACACAAGAATTTCAAGAGTAAATTTTCAATATTTCAGCAAGTTTTTAAAACAGTTTTTGTGCCAAAAGATTTGATTTTTATTTGTTTTTAAAAGGGTTGGAAAAATAAAGAAAAGGAGAAGTATTTTTGATTGGTTTTTTATCATCATTTTTATAGCTATATTAGAAGTTTTCCCAAGAGTTTTTCTTTGTGTTTTTTATTTCCAAACTCTTTGCTTTTCTCACACTTAAGCCTATCTATCTATCCTATCTATTTGGATCATTGTTTTGTGAGAAAGAATTGATTTGTGGTCTTTGAGATCACCAAGTTGTAAACCTTTCATACTTTGTGATATCCCTCTAGTGAGAGGTGATTGTGTTGATATCCCTCTAGTGAGAGGTGATTGTGGAAGTGATGATGGTATCCCTCTTAGTGAAGAGGTGATTGTGGTTGTTTGGCTTTATGCCTATACCTCAAGTGTGAGGTTGATATTTGTTTGGCTAAGTGCCATCCCTCTAAGTGTAGAGGTGATAGAGTTTGTTGGTATTCCTCTAGTGAAAGGTTGATCTTGTGTTGGCTTTGTGCCTAGCCTCTAGTGAGAGGTTGTTGTTTGACGGGAGAAATATAAGGTTCCTTGTAAAATTTCCTTGAATCAATTGAAAGATTACAATGGATTTACACTCCAATTACAAGAGAGGGAAGATGTTGAGACTTGAATATCCCCTTTGTTTAATGCTGGGTTCTTCAGGTGGTGATGGAAAGTGAATCTTGTTTTTCGTTGACCGGGTGAACGTCAAGAACTTTTGGGGATCTTCTCTTTGGATGGTCGATGGAGTGACACAGCTCTTGATCGACCAGGAAACTCAAAGAGATTGTATGCAAAGATTGGCTTGTACGCAGCAAGTTGCTTGAAGAGTTGAACTCTCTTTCCTTTCCTGTGGCAGCTCACGAGTCAAACTCTTCTCCCAGAATTATCTGATCAACTCACCCACTGACTAACCGACCCCTTCTCAATAACAAGCGGGGCTATTTATAGAGGTTTTAGGGGTGAACGTGCCCCCTAAAAATGCTCCATAATAGGGCTTAACTTCCTCATTATGTGGGCAGTGATTGGCCCCATAACGAGGGCAGTTATAACTGAGACGCGGGTTTCGACCCTCGCGTCTTGATGCTGCAGTAATACTGAGACGCTGGTTTCGACCCTCGCGCCTTAGTGCTGCAGTGGGGCTGAGACGTGGTTTTCGACCCTCGCGCCTTGGTGCTGCAGTAATACTGAGACGTGGGTTTCGACTCTCGCGCCTTAGTGCTGCAGTGGGGCTGAGACGCGTTTTTCGACCCTTGCGCCTTGGTGCTGCAGTGGGGGCTGAGACTAACCCTGCGTCTGGAGTTCTGCTTTTTGATGACTTGTCTTTTAATGATTTTTAGACAGCCTACAGAACCCCCTCCAAAGTTTTCGATATTCCGCGGTTGGCTGGGACGGATTTCGAAATACTTTGGACTCTAGCTGAATTCACCCTTTCATGATTGGACTGACAATGCTCCGAGCTTGATCTTATTTGAAGTATGGCCTTCGTGAGTGTACTGTTGAACTCTTTGAAGCCGTCAAAAATGATCGTGGCGAGTGTCTAGATACACAGTCTAAACTCTCCCCGATGCTCTGGGTTTGTCATTGGTGTACTGTTGAACTGAATTGCAGAAGTAAGGATTAAATATAAGTCCTACGGACGCAAAGGTTAAACTGCTTTAAAGACGCGGGTGTTGCTTCATGATGCAGACGCGACTTTGGGCTAGTTGAAGAGGTGCGATCTTCGGAGGGGCGCGCCTTTTGGGATGAAGACGCGGCTTTCGCTCTGTGAAGTAGACGCGACTTTGGCCTAGTTAAAAAGATGCAACCTTTGGAGGGACGCGTCTTTTGGGATGAGGACACAGTTATTGAATGCGAATCCGTGCTGTGAGTGCGTGGCCACGTGCCTTGTAGAATTGAGGGGACATCTTCTTTTTGGCGCGCGAACTTCGCACTGCATTTAATATGCTTTCCACGCTTCAGGCAGAGATTAGGCGTCGAGCCAAGCGCCGCGTATCGCTGCGAATCACTGTGCCTATAAAAGGCAACAGTCTTTCAAGAGTCATCATTAGACTCTTCTTCTTCGTTTGAACCTCTTAGGGTTAAAAAAAACTCGAAGCTTTTTGTTCTTCTCATTTCTTTCATCCCCAACATCGATTCCACGGTCGTAATGACACCAAAGGCTAAGCATGCTGCCTCGCCTTCCAAGGCGGTCGTTCCTGAAACCCAAATGGGTGGTTCCTCCATACAGGAAGCCCCTATTTCAGGTATTAAAACCATCGGATTTGGTTTTCGCCATTAAAGGGGCTTACAGAGTATATCTCTTAACTCCCTTTTGAATGTGAACCGCTAACGCGGGCTCATGCCCGTGTTTGATCTTCAGGCGCGGTTCTTGAGTCGATAGACAAGACGCAGGTTTTGATAATCTTTGCATTTTTTATCCGCTTGAGTCCGTACCTGTTTGTTGAACACAGGGCCCCATTGAGCCTTGCGTCTTGGATCCAATACTTAGAATAATTCTAAGTGTGAGGGATTCAGGCGCAGGTGAGATCAGATGCCGGTCTTAATGAATCTTGCGTCTGAGTCCGATTTAAAAAAAAAACGCGGGCTCCATGCTAGCCTCGCGATCGTTGGATCTGGATGCAGATTTTGATGAGCTCCACGTCTGGGTTCATTTCTGCATTTGAGTTGAAACACTTAATCATTTTCTTTCAAATTTCTGATCAAATGTTATTCTCTTTTGCAGTGCGATATTCCTCCAACCCTCTATCCAAAAGTGCCACTTTGGACATGTAGGCGGTGCTGACCACAATCTGACCTTTGTGGTGCAGAAGACTGCTCCCGTGACTATTGATAAGTCGAAGGAGCGAAAGGAGAAGATCTCTAAGGTCAGCATGAGGACCCTCCGGGAAATTATCACCGACGGAGTGTTTGAGACAGATTCGCGCACTTTGTTAAAGAAACCTGTCTTCTTTTTTTGGCGATGGCATTGATGAGGATAGTAGTGCCTTGCATGACGGTGATTACAAGTGGCTTCACCAGATAGGGGATAGGAAATTCTTTCTTCCCAATATGGAGAGGATGTATCCCTTATCCTATCTCCAGCACATGTCTAATCACCGTGCAATGGAATGGGATCTTACCCGATCCGCCTCCAGTGTCTCCTCGGCATACTAGGCACCAAAAAAGTACACTCTGGCAGTCATGGGAAGAAGGTTTTTGGTTATTTCCTAGATTGGTCAGACCTGAGTATCCAAGAGGGGAAACTCCTCGGCTCGGCACTACCTTCATCAATCAGTTTATGAAGGTAAGGGGTGATTTTCCCATTGACTTCCGCCCGCTCGAGTGGGTTCATTCTTCTGACAGATCCTGGTGGGGCAAGATGGTGGGATTTTTCCTCTTCGAACTCGGAGATCTACTGTAACAAGTGGGGCTGTATCATGCGGTCAGGGCTATGCAGTATGGCATCCCGCAAAGTTCCCATAACTTTTACGGCATCTTGGAGCACTATAACCCTTTGACGGGGACATTCTTCACTCTGGCCGGAGAGATGGGGCTCGCCCTCCATGAGCTATATGAAGTTTCGGGGCTGGTTATGGGAGACGCCCCTTATGAAGAATATGTTCCAACTTCTGAAGAGCTTCATCTCTTGAAGGAGTGCCCTCAGATATACGAGACCTACTGGGAAGTGTTGTGTCACTTCCACATCTGTGGTCAAATAACCTCCTGGAGAACCAGGGGTGTCAAGCAGATGCTTGGGCGAGCTACCTGTTTAACGGTATAACTGAGAAAGATCACTCAGTGACCATTCTGACTCCTAGAACTGACGAAGAAATCGCTGAGAGGATTGACGCCTCTGTGAGCTCTTACCCCACGGAGTCAAATGAAGACACTTTCAAACCTGATACAATTTTTGAAAGTTTTCATCATTAAGCCCGGGTCCCCATTTCTGACCGGGCGCTATTGGCGGGCTTCTCATGCTGTGGCTGAAGCGCTGCGTAGTTCCGACACTGCCACATGAAGTGATTGTCGCCGATGTGGTGTACCCGACAGTCTTGTTGGCCTATGGCAGGTCTATCGCCCTCCTTCCAGCAATGGTGGCTGGAATCCAAAGTGGATTACGGGCTCTAGTTCAAAGCCTGTGCAAAGTGGAGGCGATTGTTGACTCCAGAGGTAGACCAGAGGTTGATTCGGAGGGGAGGACAAGAGTGAAGACCCCCAACCCCATGATCGAGCTTCCATACACGTACCTGATAGCTTGGTACGTTATGCATTACCCTTCTCTGATAACACCGGTGTCTCAATCCGAGGGGTTTGTCCCCTTTGTGCAGAGGTTGGAGAACTCGAGCTGGTCCAACTACTATATGTTCTTTGTCTGAAAATGTATTCTGAACATTTCGAACTACCAGCTTGACTGTTGCTTCCCCAAGATTACTGTGCATCTTACGGGGATAAACGGTCTAACCTTGCAGGCCTGACGACTTCAAAAGACTGCCATCGGGAGTCTTCTGGTGGCTGATTAATATTCGGCCTGGGTATCTGCTCTTTCGGCAAGGGAACTCATGTACACTCGAGCCCTATATGCCGAACCGTTTTGCCTGAGAATTCGGTTATGATCAACTGTATATCGGTAACCCTAATGCCAAACTCTCCTTCAGTGGGAATTTGTTTGAAGGTGCTCAGGCCTGGTATTACAGTGTGGCTGGAGGGACAAAAGCTATTTTCAGCTTGCCTCACAAGACGCCCAACTGCTACACGGGCCTCAGTTTCTGCACTTGGTATTCCCAGGCTAGCCAGATGCCTGATTTCTCAATAAATCACTCATGTATCAAGAGCATTAAAGCGTCTTATAAGGACAAATTGGTGTCCCACAAGCGCTGCGAGGCCTGGAGGAATACCAGGCAGCTGAGAAAGAGGCAGGAGGGGAGACGGGGGTGGAACTGGCAGCAGCAGTACCCAAGGAGCAGCCTACTAAAAAGCATCGCCGGGCTGTGTCCAAACGTCCCCATGGCTCTACTTCCAAAAGTGAGCCTACTCCAAAGAAGGCCAGGAGAGACTCGGGGGCTGAAGCTTCAATGTCCGAAGCCGTCCCTTCTGGTATTGAGGAACAGAGGGAGGAAGAGGAGGAGGAAAAGGAGGAGGAAGAAGAAATCCCCCTTCTTCGTCCTCGTAGACTACGCAGCAAGGGCCCTGCGATCTTTGAAGAAGGGGAGCTTACAGATGAACCCGCTACGATTGAAGAAGCTGAGCAACTCGAGGTTGACCTGGTAGGATGGGATGATGTTGAGATTCAAGGGGTCTCAACTCAGCCAGGGTCTTCTTTAGTTCAAGAGAGGAGGGGTGAGGAGCAACAGCCTGGGTCTCCTACTGTATTGATGCCCAGCTTGCGGGTGGTCGACCACAGGCATACTACTGGGATACTTGGTGGCAAGGTCTCGATTGCTGAGACTTCTTGTGTTGAACTATCGTCTGCATCGTTCGAAGAGCATGAATATTATTCTGGCGATGAGGTTGATTTTGGTGATGAACCCGCCCTTCCAGATCCAAGCACCGCCTTCGAGTTCACAAAGGGGTGCAAGCTTCTGGACGCGGCTCTTAGGCCTGCGTTTGGTGCAACTTCCCAGGCATTACATGTGTCTTGTCTTAAAGATCTTGTTAGATCTTTAAATGTTAAATCGGCATTGATTGGGGACTCGTGTTCTCCGATGTTTCCCGAAGCGGCAGTCCACGCGTTAGCCCTTCATTGGGCTTAGATATTAATGCCTTTAAATGCCAAGTCGGCGTTGCCGGTTGGAGGCCCGCGTCCTCGCTGCTTCCCAAAGCGACGATCCACGTGTCAGCCCTTCATTGGGCCTTGACATTCGTGTGGGAATTAAGGCCGATGGCTCTGATTAGTGCGCCATTAATTACAGGCTTTATGGGTTGCCTATAAATAGGCATTACCCCCTTAACAGTCCATTACTTAGATTGTTTTCATTCAAGAGCAGGCGCTCTGAGGGACTTCATCTTCTTCCTTCAATGGGATTTGCCTCCATGGATGACGACGACCCAAAGCTTTCATGCTTTTCTTTAATCTCTCCAGAAGATTATCACTGTCAAGTGATTTCAAAATCGAAAAGCATCTCTTTGAGTACCTTTTATGTCTGCGCCTTGATGCAGAAAGTTCAACCTTTAAAGGGTTATTCTGTGGGTAGGGATTACTTGTCCGCTATGAAATACTCGGCCTGACTGAGTTTCAGTTTTGCTGTCCCTTGAAGAGATTCATCTTCTTGACCTTCTCTTGAAGTCTGACTAGTGCGCCCATCATTTGGAAGTTGCGCCTTTTAGACTTCCTGACGAAGTGCGAGTTGATTGAGTCTGAACCCTGACTTAAAATCCTCTGGACGCGAGTGTAATGGACTTTTGCACATGGACCGCGAGCTTTACATACAGAGCTCGCGTTTGGGGCTGTTGACTTAGAAGAACTTTAACTCAAGCCGAAGGCTTCAGACTTGAATGTAGCGACCCTTGCTTCTTAAACAAGGATGTGGCAGGTCTTAAAAATTAGACTGCGTTCAAGTCTGTGTGTACGCGAAGTCCACCACTTTGATCGCGTCTGTTTCTGTCGCAACAGAGTTTTGACTTTCTGCGTGGGTCATTCCCACGTCTGAAGACCACAGTCATAGCCGCGTCTGTTCTTCAATCTTTCTATTTCAGGATTCTGACCTTCTAGTTTTTACTTCTCGCAGGTAGCCTCAATCATTCTTTCGCATATTCACTGGGCCCTTGGGAGAATATATCGGCCAGCGAACTTGTTCGACGGTCGACCATTAGAGAAGAAGTCATGGCCCCTGTCTGCGGGAGACGAGGATTTGACATCCGCTGAGACCTCATTGGACACGATGCACCAGTCATGCTTCTGTGTCTGCCATGGTCACAGTGGGTATGGCGGTGGATATGGTGGTGAGCATGGTCCTCTTACAGGACGTCACCTGTAAGGTCTCGAATCCTCCCTTCACCAATCTCACCCCAGAAGTGACATCGACGAAAAGTCCATATTCATTAGATGACTTTCTGGTGGTAGAGATGTTCATCAACGAAGGATCATGGCCTGCACCAGTTGGTCAGAAGGTTCTGCTGCATTTCGACCTCAATCATTCTCGCAGGTAGCCTCAATCATTCTTTCGCATATTCGCTGGGCCCTTTTACTTCTCGCAGGTAGCCTCAATCATTCTTTCGCATATTCGCTGGGCCCTTGGGAGAATATATCGGCCAGTGAACTTGTTCGACGGTGGACCATTGGAGAAGAAGTCATGGCCCCTGTCTGTGGGAGACGAGGATTTGACATCTGTCGAGACCTCATTGGACACGATGCACCAGTCATGCTTCTGTGTCCGCCATGGTCACAGTGGGTATGGCGGTGGATATGGTGGTGGGCATGGTCCTCTTACAGGACGTCACCTGTAAGGTCTTGAATCCTCCCTTCACCAATCTCACCCCAGAAGTGACATCGACGAAAAGTCCATATTCATTAGATGACTTTCTGGTGGTAGAGATGTTCATCAACGAAGGATCATGGCCTGCACCAGTTGGTTAGAAGGTTCTGCTGCATTTCGACCTCAAGAAACAACGCTGTTCTTGGTCAATGATGGACTCCTTCGATGTTTACGTCATGCATTATGATGTAATCAGTATCCGATCATTACCATAGTGCGCAGCCTCTCTTTGGCGCCCTTCCAAACATCTTGTATTTGGAGTGGTGAGCATGCTTCAAGGAGTGAGTGCAACCTTTTACTGAGAGAGAGGGACTTCTTTGTACTCCTTTATTATAACACTCAATCTTATTATATAAGAGAGCATTTTGTATCACTTTCATATGTTGGATATAAATAAAAGCGACACTTTTTTTGTTTCCTTCTATTGTCTTGAACTCCTTTTTATGTATTGCAATTCGGACGAATAGAAGTAAATGATCATTGACTTGCTAAAATATGATAATAATCTTAACGAGTCAAAGTTCGTAGAAAAGTCCTGTTTCAGGAAATTCAACAATGCTGTCAGAGGTGTAATTTTAACTTGACAGAAGTAAGATGATTCTTGTGGACCTGCCAATCTATAAATGAGAATGACAAGTGGAATTTGTACCCCCAGGAAGGATGAGTTTTCATCAGAGGTTTGGAATTAACTTAACCAAGACCCAGCTGGGAATTTAGTGAAAACACTGTTAACGGTGTAATGTTAACCTGACAATGTTTTATTCTTTTTAAATGGACTTGTTACTCTATTGACGAGAATAACAAGTGAGACTAGACTCGCGGGGAATCTAGGAGGACTTTTTCCGTTAGAGGCATGATATTAACTTAACGGGTTGAATACAGTCTCGTTAGAAGTGTGATGTTAACTCGACAAGGATGTGAGTCAGAGGTGTGATATTAACTTAACTCAAGAGTGTTCCAGCTTCATTTGGGAAAACTGAAAGTATCACTGTCATAGGTGTAATGTTTAACTTGGCAGCGAGGGCAATGCTAGAGGTATAATTTTAAACTTGGCATTGGTCATCTCGACTTTAACAAGGAAGTCCGAGGGAAAGTCATGGCCTTAAGTGTATTGTTAAACTTAGCAATGACTTGGACGCTAGAGGTGTGGTGTTAAACTTACCATCGTTCATTTCAGCGTCGATATGGAAGTCTGATGGAAAATGACTGTCAGAGGTAGAATATTAAACTTGGCAGCAACTTGATTACTCGTTAGAAGTGTAATGTTAAATTTAATAGTAATTTGTCAGAGGTGTGGTATTAACTTGACAGCAATTGACTCATGATAAGAGCAATTTGAGGACTTGCCATTCTACTAATGAGAATGATGAGTGAAGTTTGAAGTGCCAGAGGTATAGTGTTAACCTGACAAATTTGAAGGCTTGTTACTCCATATAGGGTTGACAAAGTAAGGTTTGTACTCGATGGGGAATATTGAAAATTTTCATTAACCAGAGGTATAGTGTTAACGTAGCAATGATTGTATTTTGTAGACCTACCATTCTGTGTATGAGAATTGGTAAGGGATTTTAGAGGAGAGAGTGGAACTAGCCCACTTAGGATTTTTAGCAAATCCTCAGCTATCAACGGATTTGAGGTGCCTTTACCAACTACCGTTTGAGTTGGGCTAGCCATGCTATTCCCCTCAGTATAGTGAGTTGTCGAAGACTTATGTTGGGCTTAGAAGCCAACATTTTCCTCTGTCCTTAGCCGTCGGAGGCTTCGGACGTTAATGAAAACAAGAATATTAGAACCCTAGTTTCGCCTTTCGTTTCTTTATCAATATTTACATCATGCATCATGGTACAGTCAGTGCCCGATTGGTTCGTCACTGATCTACTGTGGTGTGACCTGATGAAGGAAAGAAACTTTCTTGGATCTGAGCTTTGGTCAGAGGTGTAATTTTAACTTGATCGGCGGGAGAGTACCATTAAGGATAGTACTTCTTCAGGAACCTGCCATTGATCGGCATCATGAGTGTATCGCCATTTGAAGTTATGAGGCGATATGATCCATTTGAGTAGACTGACTCTACTATAAATGGCCCTTCCCATTTGGGTTGGAATTTTTCTTTTGTCTTATGTGTCATCACCATAGGTCTTCTGACGGCTAAGACAAGGTCACCTTTCTTGAAAGTTCGCACTTTAACTTTCTTTTTGAAGGCTCTGGTAATCCGGGCTTGGTAGAGCTCGATTTGCTGTTGGCATGCAGATGTTTATCATCTAAGGCCTCCAATTCTTGGAGTCGCTGTCGATGCTTCTCCTCCTTTGTCATCTCCGCTGTCAAGGCGACGCATAGAGATGGGATTTGGATTTCTAGTGGAAGCACGGCTTCACACCCATATACCAAAGAAAATGGCATAGCTTTAGTTGGAGTTCGAACAGTTGTGCAATAGGCCATAAGCATTCACCTAGCTTGTCGTCCCAGTCACGCTGACTTTTCGAGACGAATTTCTTGAGAAGCTTGCCAATGGTCTTGTTGAAAGCTTCTGCGAGACCATTAGCAGCGGGGTAGTATGTTGTTGAGAACACACTCTGGATTCTGTACTTAGCGCAGAACCTCTGGAAAGCCTGACTGATGAACTGGGGTCCATTGTTATGGACGATTCGCTGAGGTACACCAAAACGGTAAATGACATGATGTTTGACGAACTTGATCACATCAGATGACTTTACCTCCTTCAAAGGAATGGCCTCAGCCCATTTGAAGAAGTAGTCGGTTATGGCTAAAATAAACCGATGTCCTTTTGATGATGGTGGGCTGATAGGGCCAACTACATCCATGCCCTACATCTCAAATGGCCAAGTAAAAGTCGTAGAGTGAAGGTACCCTGGGGCTTGATGGATGAAATCACCATGCACTTGGCAGGCGTGACATCTTTGGCATAAGTGATGGCGTCAGGGATCATCTTAGGCCAATAATATCCAAACCTTTGGAGTCGATCCCCAAGTTTTGGGCCAGGTTGGTGAGCTCCACACATACCGTCATGGGCTCCTTTTAATACCTCCTATGTCTCTTTTTGCGATAGGCAGCGAAGCAAGATCATGTCATGCGATCGACGATACAATGTTCGTGTGATCGCATTATAGTAGAATTTGGGAGCTTTCCTTCTAATGGCGGCCGCTTCCTTGGTGTCCTCAGGCAGGATACATACAAGACATAGTCAATGTAAGGAAATCGCCAGTCTCTAGGCTCCGGACCAGTTGACAACTCGAGAGCTTCTTTGACTTGACGGTCTCTTGTTGGCTTCTGGTGATCCTCAGGAGCAATTCTCAGGCAATACAGGTCGAGGCTGTGGACAAATATTTTCTCTACAGCTCCAACCGAAGAGCTAAGGAGGCAGCGAGGGACGCCAGTGCATCTACATTCGCATTTTGCTTGCGTGGTACATGGTCGATGTAAAAGTTTATGAACCTTTTGGCCATGTGGACAGTTGCGTTGTAATAGGGTACTAAATCTTCATGTCTGACTTCGTACTCCCCGCGAACTTGGTTGATGATAAGTTTAGAGTCACCATATGCCTCGAGAGTTTTAACACCAATCTCATCGGCGAGTTGCATCCCAATAAAGAGGGCATTGTACTCCGCTACATTGTTGGAACAAGGCTTGGTTAATGAGACGGCTTGAGGAATCACATAGTTCTGTGGGGATACGAGTACTACCCCTACTCCCGCTACTATATGTCCTTTTGGGCTTGTTCTCGATGCACCGTCAAAGAAAAGTTGCCACACTTGCCTTTCGAAAGATGTCTGGGTCAAGCAGACTTCAACGACCTCATCTGGGAGATCCTCGTAAAGTTTGGCTGTCCTCGGATCTGGATGCTCAGCGAGGAAATCCGCCACCGCTTGTCCCTTCACAACTTTTTGTGGTAAAAAGTGCATTTCATATTGGGATAGCAATATGGCCCATTTTGCCAGCCGGCCGTTTAATGATGATGGCTTTGTCATGAGTAACCTTAAGGGATTGACTTTTGATATGACATTTATAGTTTGGCCTACCAAATAGTGTCGCATTTTCTGAACAGCGAACACCAATGCCAGACATTCCTTCTCGATCGGGTTGTACCGATGTTCGGCCCCGATCATTGTTCTACTCAAATAGTAAATCGCTTGCTCTCGTCCCTGATCGTCGTTCTGGGCTAGTAAAGCTCCTAAAGAATGATCCATTGCCCGGACGTATATCAGGAAAGGTTTTATGGACACCGGAGCTGCAAGGACTGGTGGTTGTGTGAGGTACTGTTTGATTTCCTCAAATGCTTACTGGCAAGCGTTGTCCCAAATGAACGAAACGCCCTTCTTCATTAATTTGGTAAAGGGTTGGCATCTTCCGGAGAGATTTGAGATGAACTTTCGGATGTACACCAATCGTCCTTGCAATCCCCTGAGCTCTTTGAGGTTTCTTAGAGGTTGCATTTCCTGAATAGCGCGAACCTTTTCCGGATCCAAATGAATCCCCGTGGAGGTTACGACGAATCCTAGGAATTTGCCACTTGCTACCCCCAGGAAGGATTTGGTGGGGTTCATCTTCAATTGATGGGCCCGCATGATGTCAAAGACAACCTTTAAATCAGTTATACGATCACCTTTAGCGCGGCTTTTTACTGCGATGTCGTCAACATAGCATTCCACCGTTTTGCGCATGTGTTCATGGAAAATGACATTCATAGCCCTTTGATATGTCGCCCCCGCATTCTTTAGTCCGAAGGGCATGACAGTGTAGCAGTATACCCCCAGTTGTGTCCTAAAAGAGGTATGTTTTTTGTTGTCAGGATACATTTTGATTTGATTATATCCTGAAAATCCATCCATGAAGGACATTCACTCGAATGCACATGTATTGTCAATCATGACATCTGTGATTGGAAGTGGGAATTCGTCCTTGGGACAGGCCTCGTTTAGATCACGAAAATCAATGCAGATTCGGATCTTTCCGTTCTTTTTAACAACGGGGACGATGTTGGCTACCCAATCAGGATGTTGTTCTTCCCTAATGAAGCCAGAGTCTATAAGCTTTCTGACTTCTGATTAAATTGCCTCCATTACTTCTGGACGGAACCGTTGCTGTTGTTGTTTGACAGGCTTTACGTCCGTATTAATGTTGAGGCGATGCATAGCCACTCGAGGATCAAGACCAGACATGTCCTCATAATTCCAAGCGAAGACGTCTATATATTCTTCTACAAGAGATATTATATCCTTTTCTCAGAGGGCGACAGGCTTTCGCTTATAAAGATGGGCTTAGGATTAGCCTCATCTCCTAGGTTAATCTGAACAAACTTATCTTCGTGGGTGGCTCGCGCTGTTCAAAGCGAGTATCCCAAAGAGCATTTAAGTGTTTGATCCAAGGATCTGTATCGGATTGGATCATCTCTTCATCTCCGTCTTCCAGGTGGCTTGTTGAAACCATATTCACTGAAAGTTCTCTGAAGATGTTGCTGACACTAACATCTGACTTCCACGATGCCGTGCCTGAAGAGTATTCATGGCATAATGACTCTCCAGAGCCAGAGGCTGATGGGATCGGAGTTGACACATAGCCCAACCCCCTGCGAGTCTGATGATAATAATCAGGGGATTTCCCTTTTGGCACAAAAGATCGGAGTAGTGTTCTCCTTCCTTTGCCAAAATTCAACCCTGGGCCGTTTGTCAGATCATACCCATGCTTTCCATCATTCTGAGTGCATTTGGCTCATAATGACTGAACTGAGAGGTTCCTTCTCGCTTTCTGATTCTTCACGGGACATCGGTTCGTATTTAATTCGTCCGAAAAGAATTAGTTTTCGGCCTTTCCGTCTGGCTGGAACCATGAATATTGATTCTTGCGCATTACCGGCATCTTGGTACGTTTCGAAGGACGACTTCACTGGTACATGCAATGATGTCAAAGCATCCATTGCCGACCAGAGGTCATCATCCACTTCGGTACTAGTATCTGACGGGACTGAATCAGAAGCGAACACAGAGAAATAAGCCAAATCTAATTCTTCATTAATATACCATCCACCTACATCATCGGTAGTGTTATCAACATCGAGCTTATTAATGCTCGTTACAAGTGGATCTAGTTCCCACATGCACTCTTTTTTTCCGGCTCGGTGTCGGCTTCATTACCAGAGTCTGGTTCCTCTGGTTGTGGGATTTCGTCTGTTTTCACAGAGTCCTGATATAGGAGGGAATCTGTGAAATAATTCTCGACTCCCTTGAACAGATGCCTTTCGGCAATCAACGTTCGAACCTTTCTACTCCCGTCGATGTATTTCATGACTTGGTAGAGAGTAGAGGGAACGATAGAATTACGATGAATCCATAGTCATCCCAGCAACAAATTGTAGGAGGTGTCGACATCGATTACGTAGCATGTCACCTCCGACCTTAAATCCCCAATCTGGCATTTGAGCTTGATCTTCCCCATTGGACGGGTACCATTGGCATTGAACCCATAAATGGTAGTCTGGGTAGCGCTCAAATGGTGAGTAGGAATCCCTAGATGCTGCATGACCCGGCGAGGCATAATGCTCAATGCGGACCTGGGATCCACCTGAATGCGACTTACTTCAGATGAACCAATATATCCTATGAAGTATAGGGGCCGATCATGTTTCCCTTTGACCTGCATATCATCTGCTATGAAGGTGATGCAGGGAGCATTTTGGGAGGCATGGAGGCAATCTTCTACATCTTCCTCCTGTGGCCAAATCGACACCTGGGTCATGAAAACCTCAGCATTAGCTAGGGCCTCTTGCAAAGCTTCTCTAGTTGACTTCGATAGCCTGAGGAGCTCATAAAGAGTGATTCGGGCTGGGATATTGGCCAGCTGAGTCAGGACATCAAAGCGATAAGGTGCTGTGGATCCTTCCGCGTTGTCTTTTGAGAGAACTTTGGAAAACCGAAGCTCTTTGGAAACCGAAGCTCTTTCTGTCTCTCCACGGGTGGTTTTGTTGAGGGCTTGGCTATCTTCGTAGCGGGTTTTGGAGAAGTTGCCGCCATTTCGTCATATTTTTTCAAATATTACTGACCCGAACAGGTTTCTGCCACAAGTTGGTTGGGTTCTGTGGCCAGAGCTATCGTCTCCTCTTCTGAATCAGTCAGCGAGGGAACATCAGTCTCTGCTTCCCGAGAAGAGGCACATACCACATTACAGGATGAAGCTTTAGCTTTGCCTTTGGACTTTCTGCTGGTCACAGTGGTCCATTGCTGGCACAAGATTGGGATGAACCCACATGACCTCCCCTGAGGTGTAGGAACAGGTACAAGGCCCTTCTTTTGCTGCTGGTGAGGGTCTATGTTGACCATTCTCAGTTCTCCTCTTGGTACAGGGACTACTCTGGAGGGTGTTGGAGGTTATCTTCCAAACTGGAGAAATGACGTCATATTGGCTGTCACCTTCTTCTGCTCTGGATGGAGTTTTACTACTTCTGTGTCAATCAGAGCCTGAAGGATGTCCTTGAAGACATAACAGCTCTTGGTGGGGTGTCCCAGCATACTCTGATACAAGCAGTAGTTGGGACTATCGGTTTTACCGACTTCTTCAGGGCGCCTAGCTTCAGGAAGCTTCAGCCTATTGCTCTTGTTAAGTAACTTGAAGAGCAAGTCGACATGTTCGTCCTTGAAGGAATACTACTTGCTGGCGCATGGTTGGCTTGAAGAGCCACTTCCCTTGACCGGTTAAGGTTTGACGGGGGACTTGGTCTCTGTCGCCAAGTTATCCTTCCTTTTTGTTTGGAGAGATGCGTCTGGCGCGCGCCTTGTCGACCATTCAGGTCTGGGTTTGTTTTCTTCTGCCCTAACCCGGGCGACAATTTCTTCAGCCTGTTCACCTTGTTGGATCAATTGTTTCCAGGTGCGGCTTTCGGTAATTCCTATTTGAGCGAGGATCGAAGCTTGTAGATTGTGGCGGCATGTTTCTACCAGGGTGACCTGGGTCATACCGCTTGGATATTGGAGTGCAACATTCTGAAATCTTTCTACGAATGACTTGACGTACTCTCCCTTTCGTTGCTTGGTGGCCAAAAGAGTAGGCATGGTGACCTCTGAGTCATCTTCAAAGAAGCACGTTTGGAAGAGCTTCTCCAAATCGCCCCAGTTCTTAATGGAGCCTTCCGGGAGCTTCATGAACCATTCAAAGGCAAGCCCTTTTAGGGTGCCGATGAACAAACGTGCCAGGATGGCATCGTTATCTACCACATTCCCTGTTTGAGACTTAAAGTAGTAGATATGTTGGTTCGGTGAACCTTTCCCATCAAAAGCTTGGAGGGTCGGTGCCTTGAACTTGGGAGGGTATGGAATAAGGTCCCACTCGGTCGGATATGGCCGGACCACTCCCGCTTCTTGCAGGCCTTTCCGGTTAGTAAGGGCCTCAAGACGTTGCTCCAATTGATTCATTCTTTTAGAATGAACCCTTCCCTGGTCTTGGTCGTCCTTTCCTTGTGACGAGGATTTAGACGAACTAGAAGTAGGCTGCTCTTTCTCCTCTATATGTACAGAAGATGAGCTTTCTCCCTCTTTTCGTTTGCCTTTAGACTTTTTAGAGGAGGTTTTGTCAGCTGATTTCCTCTTGTCTTCAAGCAACTGTGCGAGCATCTTCTTGAGGGAGTTGATAGATTCTTGTTGAGCACAAATCATCTCGAATTGTTCCTTTTGGACCTGGGCTTGCTGCTCCAAGCGCCTAGCTGTCTCCTTAGGAGTATTTGTCATGTAGATAAAGGCCTCCTTCTCTATGGAAGAGTTCGAAGATTGTGACTCTGCAATAGCGGAATGCGAGTCATTTACCTCAATGCCCCAGGCCAGGGAATTGTAGTTAATCGGGGGAATTGCCCCCGTCCGGGTGCGAGTTTGTCGGTACACTCCTTCCGGTTCAGTGTCAGACTCATCGGAGCTGACCGCAGGTTGCTTTCCCCTACTCCTGCTCGTCATGTTTGCAGTGAGCTCAGGATATTCAGCATCAGAGAAAATCCTCCTCCTGTGGGAATGATTCCTTTTAGCTGATCGGGGAATCAGGGTCAACTGTCTAACTAGAAACTGCTGGTTTGCACCTGAACTACAACGGCATTCAGAGAGCATTGTGATAAGCCGTTCGCAGCAACATGACAAAGTGATTCGATTAGCACTTCTCTTCCTTGTTAGATAATCCCTTAGATCCATGGGAAGGGGATCAAAGAGATTGGCCTCGCAATGCTGAGGGCGGGAGGCATCTTTGCTTCACGCCGCTGAGTTGCAAGGTTCTGGGATGCGGTTCTTGCGTTGTGGCTTCGAAACGTGAGTCTGGCGTCTCTGCTGATAAGAGACGCAGCTTTCGCGTTGCTGATTATTGCGTCTGAACAGAGACGCTTGAGAGCTGCAGCGCTGCTGGGCCCCGTGCCTAAAGGCGTGTGCCTCTTGTGATTGACAAGGTGCGCGAGCTTCGCATCGGCGTTTAGGGAGTAGGGCTTCAGAAGAGCGAGACTGGTGAACCTGACGTTTGGGCTACCAAACGCGGACTTCACGTGTCGGATGTGGTACAGAGGAGACACTGGTCTGGACCTCGCGTCATATCTCTGTTGGACAGTCAGTTGTTCCAACTTGTAGTTGATGCGCACGCCTTCTCTGTCATCATTCAGCGTTCCGATTACGTCGTGGAGGTTGAAGGAACCCCCGACGACCTGGTGCTGAGGAAGAGAATGAACTGGCTGGACATCAGGAAGGTTGACCACACGAGTCTCCTGAGAGATATTGACACGAGTGTTACGCATGACGCGATTAGCAACGACATCCTTCACAGCAGCTGCGTCTGAGAGAATCTCAGAGCGGACTTAAGGGCAAATACCGTAGAGACCCTGCGGTAGGCACGGGCCTTTGGGCTCTTGGAGCCGGAAGAAAGGAACTCTTCATACTTTGCTTGGTCGAATTCCACGACGAGTGATTCAACGGTTTTCCCCATGTAGATGACGTCATCTTGCGCCACCACTTGCTCATCAGTGGAGAAAGTAGTCCCCAGCGGAGTCGCCATCTCTTGTTTGACGGGAGAAATGTAGGGTTCCTTGTAAAATTTTCTTGAATCAATTGAAAGATTACAATGGATTTACACTCCAATTACAAGAGAGGGAAGATGTTGTTTGGTACGGAGAGTGGTTCGTGTAAAGTTTCCTTGAATCAATTGAAAGATTACAGCAAACTAATTCCCGACTACAAGGGAGGGGAGATGTTGAGTCTTGAATCTCCCCTTTGTTTAGTGCTGGGTTCTTCGTGTGGCGGTGGAGAATGAATCTTGTTCTCCGTTGACCGGATGACCGTCTGGACCTTCGGGGATCTTCTCTTCGGCAGGTAGAAGGAGTAACACAGCTCCGTCTACCAAAACTCTCAAAGAGAAGGTAGGCGAAGAGCAGCTGGTACGCAGCAAGCTTGCTGAAGAGTCTTCTCTCTCTCTTTGTTGATGATCTCCTCTTCGATGCCTGTGATGATAGCCGCCCTGTCGATCGTCGATGTCCGACCCTTCTTTTCTGCCTCTTTTTTTCTGCTTCGCCCGTTTGTTGATGCAAACAAGGCTATTTATAGAGGTCCCAGGGGTGAACGTGCCCCCTGAAAACGCTCCACAATGAGGGGCCACTTCCCGCTACTTGTGCGGTGACTGGCCCCGTAATCCGGGTGGTTACAACTGAGGCGCGGGTTTAGACCCACGCGCCTTGTTGCTGAGACGCGGGTGTCGAGCCAACACGCCTTGATGCTGAGACGCGGGTGTCGAGCCAACGCGCCTTGATGCTGAGACGCGGGTGTCGAGCCCACGCACCCTGCTGAGACGCGGGTGTCGAGCCCATGCGCCCTGATGCTGAGACGCGGGTGTCGAGCCAACGCGCCTTGATGCTGAGACGCGGGTGTCGATACCTCGCGTCTAGAACTTGAGACTCTGCTTTTATTGGCTTGTCTTTTAGTGACTTTTAGACAGCCTACAGAACCCCCTCCAAAGTTTTCGATATTCCGCAGTTAACTGGAACAGATTTCGAAATACTTTGGACTCTAGCTGAATTTACTTTTATGACTGGACTGTTGATGCTCCGGGTTTGATCTTATTTGGAGTTGGTCTTCGCGAGTGTACTGTTGAACTCTTTGAAACCACCAGAGTTGATCGTGTTGAGTGTCTAGATACACAGTCTAAACATCCCCGATTGCTTTTAGTCTGTCACGGGTGTGCGTTAAGCCAAGAGTGGTTGGTCTTCTGCTTGTGCCAGTGTACTGTCGAACTGTTTTGCAGAAGCAGGAGGCCGAACGCATGTTCCTTTTGAAAAGTAGAGATGGTACTGCTTTAAAGACGCGACTTCCATAGGGTGCGTCTTTTGGCAGTGGAAACGCGACTCATCTCCCATAAGGCAGACGCGATGTTAGGCCCGCTTGGTCGGACGCGGACTTAGGAAAGACGCACCTCTAATAAAGACGCGATTTTCTGAGCGTAACGCGACTTTCTGGGTGCATTTATGGTGGTGCTAACGGGGCACGACCATTGAAGAGACGTGGCCGTCGGGTGCGAATCCGTGCCATGTCATGATTACGCTGCCAGCTGGCCTGGGGAACCGGCGGGATTTTACCTTTAGGCGCGCGGACTTCCCGGTTCATTAAATGAACTGCTCCACGTGTCGAATGATGACTCGCTGCGGAGCCGTGGCGCATGATCTTCGCTGTTCAAAAATGATTTGATGCCACGCGTCAAGCGGTGATTCGCTGCAGAATTTATCGGGCCACACGCCGCGTATCTTCGCGAATCCTTGTGCCTATAAAAGGCAACAGTTGGAGAGACATCTCTTCTTCTCCGAACGCACTTGCTTAAGAAAGAGAAAATTTTCTTCTCTGTTCACCTCTTGAACTCTTCAACTCCGTTACTGGATTTTCGAACTAGCGATGGCACCCAAGACCAAGCCAACCGCATCGTCCTTAAAGGCGACCGTTGCCGAGGCCCAGAGGGGCGCTTCCTCTGCGCAGGGCGTTGCTTTCTGAGGTAAAATGCCATTTAGGTTAAACTTCACCATTACTGGAAGTTTGAGGAACCCTAAAAGACAACTTTTTGGAGGAGAACCATATGAACCGGTTTGATTCTCAGACGCGGTCTCAGACGCAGTCTTTGAGTTGATAACCAAGGCGCGGGTTTGACGTCCTGGTGCCAGTGGGCTCTGCACTTCGGATCCTTCACTTAGAATATTTCTAATTGTGAAGAGTTCGGACGCGGTCTTGGTTTGCAGAACGCGGATTTGATCCTTGCGTTCTGATTTTGATGAATCTGGCACCTGAGTCCAAGCACTTAGAAAATTTTTTATAAGTCTTGGTTTGCAGAACGCGGATTTGATCCTTGCGTTCTGTGCCATCAGCCGCCGATTTTGGTGAATCTGGCACCTGAGTCCAAGTACTTAGAAATTTTTTGTAAGTCTTGGTTTGCAGAACGCGGATTTGATCCTTGTGTTTCTTTCACCTTGACGCGGATTTGCAGGTCTGGACGCAGATTTTGACAATTTCTGCGTCTAGTGTCTTTTCTGCGTCTGAATTGTAGACACTTAACACCTTTTTCTTTCTGACAAGATGTCTAATCAAGTGTCTTTTTCTTTTGCAGTGCCACACCCTACTGCGCCACTTGCCAAGAATAGCCACTTCGGGCGCGTAGGTGGTGCCGACCGCAATCTGACCTTTGTGCTGCAAAGGACTGTACCTGCGACTACTGACAAGTCGCAGAAGCGCAAGGAAAGGATCTCTAATGTTGACGGGAGAACCTTTCGGGTGCTCATGACTGATGCAGCATTCACAACGGATGCTCACATCAAGCTGGAGAAGCCTGCCTTCTTCTTTGGAGACCATGTCAGCGATGGCGGCTATCGTATGTACGACGGGAATTACAAGTGGCTCCATTAGATAGGGACAGGAGATACTTTCTTCCAGCCATGGAGAGGATGCTCCCGCTGTCTTATCTCCAACACATGTCCGTCCCTCGGAAGATGAAGTGGGACGTTTCCCGGTATATTCCTGAGATTACTCTCGGTGATTTGGGCTCCCATAAAGTATACCGTCATGATTGTCATGATAGGACGGTCCTCGGCCTGTTCCCGGGTCACGCAAGTCTGAGCTCCCAATTGGAGAGATACCAAAGCTCGCTACTACCTTCCTCAACAACTTCATGGAAGCGGAGGGTGATTATCCGGTTGAGTTCCGTTCGCCCGGTTGGGTCCAGTCCACAGAGAATTATTGGTGGGGCAGGATGGTGGGTTTCGTCCTCACCGATCTTGGAGATCTGCTGGAGCATGTGGGATTACGCTCAGCAGTCAGGGCCGTACAGTGGGGTATCCCGCGAAGTTCTCACAACTTTTTCGGGATCCTGGAGCGCTACAATCCTCTGACGGGGACATTCTTCACCCCGGTCAGAGAGATGGGCCTTGCTCTGCACGAGTTGCATGAGGTCTCGGGGCTGGCGACAGGGGACTCTCCCTATGAGGAGTATGTCCCAACCACTGAGGAGCTCAATCTTCTAAAGAAAGGGTCTCCTGAAGTGTATGAGACTTATTGGGAAGTGATGTGTCACTTCCACATTTGCGGTCAGGTAACCGCCTGGAGGTCAGAAGGAGTCAAGCAGCTGTCTTGGGCCAGCTACTTGTTTAGCGGTGTCAACAAGAAAGACCATCCGATAACCCGACTGGCTTCCAGCTCTGACCAGGAGATTGATGACATGGTCGCCCAGGCCCCTGAAGGCTTCTACACCACAGACTCGAACGAGGATGGCTTCGAACCTGATACGCTTTTCAAAAGCTATCATCATCAAGCCCGGACTCCTATCTCTAGTCGAGCACTGTTGGCGGGCTTCTTGATGCTATGACTGAAGCGTTGTGTGGTGCCCACGCTGCCACACGAAGTTATTATTGCCGACGTGGTGTACCCAGCGGTGCTCTTGGCTCATGGCCGTCCCATAGCCCTCCTCCAGGCTGTGGCAGCTGGCATTCAAAGCGAGTTGCGGGCGTTAGCCCAGAATTTCTGCGAGCCGCCGAAGACTATCGATTCCCATGGCCAACCGCTCCTTGACTCAGAGGGGAAGCCGACAGTGAAGCGCAACAACCCTCGGATCGAGCTGCCTTATACGTACCTCATGGCTTGGTACGTGATGCATTGCCCCCGCTTGATGATGCCAGTGCGTGGGAGTGCGCATTCTGTCCCCTTTGTGCAGCGGTTGGAACGTTCGGAATGGCGTGACACCTACATATATTTCATTCGGAGGTGTCTTTCAGAAGCCACGAACTACCAACTCAACCGCTGCTTCCCCGAGATGCCTGGTGCATCTTTCGGGGAGCAATTCACTGATTCCGCAGGCCGGGATGATTTCACGCAGCTGTCCGCGGGAATCTTCTGGTGGTTGATCAACATCCGGCCAGGGTATGTGCTGTTCCGGCAAGGGACTTCATGCACAATCGAGCCTTATATGCCGAGTCGTTTTGCCCGACAGTTCGGCTATGATCAACTGTATGTTGGCAATCCGAACACTCGACTCGCCTTCGACGGGAATTTGTTCGAAGGTGCCCGAGCTTGGTACTACAGCGTGGCTAGAGGGACAGAAGCAACCTTCCGTTTGCCTGTCGAGGGGCCAAAGAGCCGTACCAGCTTCACCTTCTGTACCTGGTACTCTCAGGTTAACCAGTCACCGGACTTCGCTCCAGGGTATACGTGCATCGAGAGTATCAATGCCTATCTCGAAACACGGTCAGAGTCTGGTAAACGCTCGCGAATGGTTGACCAGTATTTAAAGGCTCAGAAGGAGCTCGGGAGAGCATCTCAGAGAGAAGCCAGGAGAGAACCAAGGGAGGAGCCCCGAGCCACTCAGAGGGAGGCCGAAAAAGGACCAAGGGGGAGCCCTCAACAAAAATGGTTCGACAGCCGTGAATAAGCGCCGTCAGGGCTCAACCTCAACTGCTGAGCCTGCCCATAAGAAGGTCCGGAGAGATTTGACGGTCGAAGTCTCTCAATCTGAAGACATCCCTGCTGGAGTTGAGGAACCGATGGAAGATGAAGATTTTCCCAACTTAGTCCGTGCTCCCAGGTCGCACAGCAGGGTCCGCAGGACTGCGGAGGAGGGGGAGCCTGCTGATATATCCACTGCCGCTGACGAGACCGAGCAGCTCGAGGTGGATATAATGAGTGGAGGGGACGTTGAGATCCCAGGGGTCCTAGTTCAGCCCGAGTCTTCTTCGGCTCACGAGAGGAGGGGTGAGATACAACAGCCGGGGTCTCCCAACATTTTCATCTCTAGTTCTCGGGCGGTTGACCCTAGTCCTACCACCGGGGTGATTGGTGGTAAGGCTCCGGTTATCGAGGACTCTCGTGTTGAGCTGTCGTCTTCTTCGTCCAAGGAGGAAAGCGACTTCGAGGATGAGGTTGACTACGGTGGCGAACCCGCTCTTCCTGATCCGAGTAAGTTCTCCCACATCTCGGAGGAAGAAATGCATGGGTGCGAGCCGCTGACGGCGCCATCACCACTGGCGACATTTGCTCGCGCTGAAGGTATTTTCACCTGATTTCCCCTTTTATTTCGAAGAGAAGGTTTTAACATTCTCTATTTATGCTGCTGGGTTGGCTGAGGATGTCGAGGCTGCAACCTCCTCGCATGTCGAGGAGATGGTACAAGAGTCGACCCAGCTAGAAGGGGTTGAGACTCCAGAGAAGGTAGCTATGGAAATCGCGGGGATCTCCATTTTACCGGAAGAGGAGGCAACCACTAAAGCTGGGGAGATTCTCACTCCGCAGGACGAGGAGGCCACCACTGAAGTCGGGAAGACTCCCACCCCGCAGGATTCACCCAAGGGTTCGACATTTCCGGACCTCCAACCTGGTAAGGAAGCTTTGATGTCTTGAGTGTTTTGCTTTTCACCATTGTGGCTGATGTCGCGATAACTTGCAGAGAGAACTGAGGGAGCTCAGGTGGAGGAATTGACGTTCAGTGCCCTTCGAGTGGGCCACACAACTCAAGCCCTGGCCGAGGTTTCTGAGGAGATCATACTCACTACTCTGTCATCGGCCGTGACGGTTCCTGCAGAGATAACACCTTCAGAAGCGTCGGAGGCTACTCTTGCTCTTGCCGTGTCAACGGCCAGCATGATTCTGGTGCGAGAAGATCCACCTTACATCCCTTATCCCGTGATGGAAAGGGGGTCGGGGAGCACTTCGGGCGATGACAGTATGGATTTCCTGACGCGCAGTACGGTGCAGCAGTTCTTCGATGCGATGCGATCATGCATCGATCTTATCTTGTCTGGCGTAGCTCTTTTGGTTTTGCCCGGACATTTCTCGGAAACGTGGCCGAGAACATCGAATTAACTGGAGGCCCCTCGCTTGCTCGGGCGTGTCTGCGGGTGGTGGAGCAATTGGAAAGTGACCTGGAAGAGCTGAAGTCTTTGAACAACGCTGACTCTTCTCATGAAGCTCAGGTCATCCTAGATAGGCTCCTTGCTGCCCAAGAACAAGAGCGACAGGAGGTGGAAGCACAAATTGCTGAAGAGATCAGCAATCTTGAGCGTTCCCAGGCTGAATGTCAGAAATTGACTGACGATTCGAAGGAATCCGAGCTCGTTATGCAGAGCACAGAGCAGGCTATTATCAATGCTCAGGCCGCCATTGCGAAGGCAGAAGCCGTGCTTGCGCTCAATGAGGAGAAGCTTGCTACCCTCAAGAAGAGAATAGAGGAGCAACAAGCTGCGAGGGCACGAGCTGAAGAGAGCCAGTCCATTCATTCCTCTAGGTTGGAATCTCTGCGAGCGCAGCTAGCCGCAAAACCCTTTTTACCTGAAGAGGAGCTGCGGGTCCGAGCTATGATGGAGGCTGAGAAGGCACGTCAGCACAAGATGCATCATCTTAGGGAGCGCATCTGTTCCTTACCGAACCAAGACTTTTAGCCTTCTTTCTCTTCCCCTTTTTTGTAAAGAAGAGGACACTCTGTTTACCAAGAGTGTTTGTGTTTGCTTTTATCATTTTTGATATAATAAAAGTCTTTAAAATTTTTGTTCCATCTTCTTGGCTTCGCTGCAGATGAATTCAATCCACAATCTTTGATTAACTGACTGTGAATGCTGAACTTAGGTAAAACGCGGCATTACTCCTCCGGGAGACGCGGTCATCAGCTCATTTGAGAGACGCGGTCTTCAATCCATAGGAACTTAGGCAGACCCAAGTCTTTCTGATGAAACACAGCGTTAACTCATAGGGAAAACGCGGTCGTCAGAGTAACGCGCATCTGTTCTGCTAATGCAGACGCGGTTCAAGCGGACGCGAGTGATGCAGCCTTCTGTATTTTCCTTCAGAATGGACTAAGTGTTTTCCCTTAGAAGGGGGCCCGTTTACCGGAGGGACGCGACTTTGAGTCACGCGGACATTTCTATGGAACGCGGGTGGACGCCATTTAATCTGAAAGGGAGACGCAGATTCCTGGACGCGACTTTTACGCCTGCGTCTTGGTGCAACTTTCGAGGCGCTACATGCAGCCTGACATAAAGATTTTAGGAGATCTTTGAACGTCAAGTCTTTATTGTCGATTGGGAAACCGGGTCATCCGTTGTTTTCCGAGGCAGTTGTCCACGCGTCGATTTTTCATTGGTCTGAAGGCGTTAATGCCTTTTAATGCAAAACGGCGCTGGCGGTTGGAGACCAGTGTCTTCGTCGGTTCCCAAAGCGGCGTTCCATGCGTCAGTCCTCCATTGGACTTTGACAGTCGTGCGCGACGGTTCCGATTGATGCACCATTAATAACAGTTATTAGGGTCTGTGATTGTGATCCAATTTTGCATATTTTACCACATTATTCCCATGCATTTTTGCAAATAAAAGTATGATTTTTACTCATCTTCTCTATATTTTTACAGGTCCACACTCAAATGGAGAAAAGGCCCAAAATCTCTTTAATTAGCAATAATTAAAGAGATTAATTCAAAAGCCCAAAAGAGAGCCCAAATTTGAATCCAGAATCAGGAGAGATCCTCGCAACAACTCAATCTTCCAGAAGGCAACGTGGATAACAAACTTGTAACAACTTCACAACAGAAATCTGTTGCCCAACAGCCTCAGCTTTGCCGCGCTTTGTCGCGCCTACGCGGCAAGATCTGGGCCGTTGAGCCCCAGATTCTTGCCACCTGTCCATCTTCTGGATCCTTCTCCTGAGGCCTATAAATACTGGACCAGTGCCTGAGAACGAAAAGAGGAATGGAGAAGAGAGGAGAAATTAGTAGATGCTTGTAATTTTTATAGGTTTTTCTCTAGGTTTTAGTTCTTTAGACCCTCTTCTTCTTCCCTAGAAATTTTGTAAAGAGAGAGTTTGTAAGAGAGAGAAAGCTTGTGTACATCAAGGAGTGACAACTTGTGAAGCAAGGATTCATCCATTCTCTTCTCTCTACTCTTGCATTTTCTAGTTTACTTGCTTTGTTTATTTCTTGCTTTACTTTCTTGCAATTTAGTTCATGCTTTGTTTTACTTTCCTTATGGCTTGTAGCTAACTTTTCTACATGTACTAGTTAACCACTAACCTTGCTAACTACTAACTCATGGGTGATTGCTATCTTTAATCTTGCAAGTTGGATGGTCTTCTCTTCTCCGATGGGTTAAACCCCCCGTCATTCCAGTGAGAAAGTAATTAGATCAACACGCAAGACGAATCTATGCCGATGAATCAACATGAGGCACGCATTCACTATCACGGAGTTTAGTATGTTTTGGCAAGGTAGTAAGGTTAGCTAGTCATGGCTTTTTCATTCTAAAGTTTTCATTCTTTTAGTTTTAGTTCCAAAGCAAATCTCTTCTTGATTTCTTTTCCGATTATTTCCATCATGAACATATCCACCAATTCTTTCATTCTTTTTTTCATGATTCTTTTATTCTTTTAAAGCAAAGAAGAATCTTCGTTTTCTTTCTTCACTACCTATCGTAAAGCTTCCATCGCGAGCTCTCCTGAGAATCGACTTGGTATAGCCCTATGCTATAACGGAGATAAGAAAGGGTATATTAATCATCTTTCATACATTTGTGGAGTGATCTAAGCACTTGAGGTTGTTTCTAAACCTTATCTCTTTTCATTGAATATATTTTGTGTGCAAATTATACTCCACAACACTTTTCTCATCTAATCAGTCTGCCTATAAATAGGGCTCACCCTCTTCCTCTTTTAACAATCCAAAGTTGGATTGTTTCCTTTTGTTTTGCTCCGAGCGATCCTGCCTTCTCTAGAGTTTCCAACAGGGATTCTGCCTCTATAGACGAAGGTGACTCCGTGGGTGAAGATGACCCAGAGGCTTCATGCTTCTGTTTGGTCTCTTCAGACGGAAGCGTCTCTTTGATCGCCTTTCATGTCTCTGTTCTGATGCAGAGAAATCTGCTCTTGACGGAAGCCTCTGCGGGTATGCCATTCCGACCCGCCATGATGTCTTTAGTCCACCAAACTTGCACTTTGGCATCTCCTGAAGAGATTGTCATCTGGAATTTTCTCATGAAGTCTGAGTTGGTGCATTCCTTCTGGAATTTTGCGCCGCCAACTTCCTCTCTGGACGCGAGTGCTGACATCCTTGGCACTTGGCGCGGGTTTTGCTCATGAAGCTCGCATTTTAAGGCCATTTGACTTGGATGAATTCCAAATTGGGCTGAAATTTTCAGACCCGAATCTTGCAACTCCTGTTTATTCAACAGGGAGATGGCAGTTTTCGGCGTTTGAAGTTTTTCGCGTCTTGTGCTTTTAGGCGCGGGCGTAAGATGAGGCTGCGTTTGAATCCTGTGTGTTCCACAGTTCTGATTCGCGTCTGTCTCTGTTGGCGCGGTAGTTTGACTTACTACGCGGGTCATTCCCGCGTCTGAAGTCCTCCATAATAGTCGCGTCTGTCACTTAGTTTTCTTTGTTGAAGTACACTAAGTTCCAGATTTTCTAACCCCCTTGTTTACTCCTTGTAGGTAGGCTCGATTGTCCATTTTCAGGTTCACTGGGCCCCTGGAAGATTACTTTCAGCCGGCGGACTTGTTCGATGTTCGTCCACAAGGGAATATATTATAGTCCTCGTCGTCCACAGGGGAATATATTATGTCCCTGATGAGGAATCGACCCTCGCCAAGGTCTCTTCAGGTTCACTGCACCAATCATGCCTGCTGGCAAGAGATAGTCAGAGTGAGTATGGCGGCGAGGGGGCTACGGTGGATGAGGTGGCAGATAGGGTCCTCTTCCTCTCACACTCCAGAAGTAACATCAAGGACTCTTCATGTCTGCTGGATGGCCTGCTGGGGAAAGAGATGTTAATGAATGAAGGGTTGCAGGACTTTCTGCTGCCACCGGACCTCAAGAACACCATTGCTCTTAGCTTAGTCAGCTAGGGCTCTTTCGATGTTTGCATCATGCATCGTCCTGTACTTGGAATCGGATGCAGCTTTAAGGAGCGAGTGCAACCTCTGAGAGAGAGAGAGGGACTTCTTTGTACTCCTTAATTGTAACACTCAATCTTATTGTATAAGAGAGCGTTTTTAACTATAACACTCAATCTTATTGTATAAGAGAGCATTTTTGACTGAACACTCAATCTTATTATATAAGAGAGCGTTTTGACTGTAACACTCAATCTTATTGTATAAGAGAGCGTTTTTGTATCACTTTCATATGCCTGGATATAAATAAAAGTGACACTTTTCTTTCTTTGCCTCTTTCATTGTCTTAAACTTTTTTTGTCTTCAGTTAGACGCGTAAAAGCAAAGAGTCTTTGACTTTGTCAAAATTATGATGGTAATTTTAATAAGTCAAACTTTGTAGGGAAAGATCCTGTTTCAGGAACTCTCACAATACTGTCAGAGGTGTAATATTAACTTGACAGAGATGAAATAATTTTTGGTGGACCTGCCACTTTATAAGAGAAAGCGACAAGTAGAATTGGTACCCCCAGGGAGGGTGAACTTTTATCAAGTGTTTGGAATTTAACTTGATTGAGCTCAGCTAGGGATTTGATTGAAACACTGTTGATGGTGTAGTATTAACCTAACAATGCTTTTAGGTAGATTTGTTATTCTATTGAAGAGAATACCAAGTGAGACTAGACTCGTGGGGAATCTAGGAAAGTTTGTTACCGTTAGAGGTGTGGTATTAACTTAACGGGTTGAAAGTGGTCTTGTCAGAAGTGTAATGTTAACTTGACAAGGATGTGAGTCAGAGGTGTGATATTAACTTAACTCAGAAGTGTCACTGTCATAGGTGTAATGTTTAACTTGACAGTGAGGGTAATGTTAGAGGTGTAATGTTGAACTTAGCATTGGTCATCTCGGCTTGGATAAGGAAGTCGAGGAAAAGGTCAAAGCCATAGGTGTATTGTTGAACTTAGCAATGACTTGGATGCTAGAGGTGTGGTGTTAACTTAGCATCATCCATTTCAGCTTCGATATGGAAGTCTGAAGAAAAGTGACTGTCAGAGGTGTAATATTAACCTGGCAGAAACTTGATTACTGTTTAGAGGTGTGATGTTAAACTTTAACAGTAATTTGTCAGAGGTGTGATATTAACTTGACAAAGATTGCCTCATGATAAGAGCAATTTTGAGGACCTGTCATTCTATTGGTGAGAATTGACAAGTGAAAATTTTAAAGTGCCAGAGGTGTAGTGTTAACTTGACAAATTTGAAAATTTGATACTCCATGTAGAGTTGACAAACAAAACTTGTACTCGACAAGGAATATTGAAAAGTTTCCATTACCAGAAGTATAGTGTTAACTTAGTAATGGTTGTATTTTGTAGACCTACCATTCTGTGGATGAGAATTGGTAGGAGATTTTGGAGGAAAGAGTGGAGCCAAGTCCACTTTAGGTTTTTTAGCAAACGCTCAGCTATCAACGGATTTGAGGTGCCTTTACCAACTACCGTTTGAGTTGGGCTAGCCATGCTTTTCCCCTCAGCATGATGAGTTGTCGAAGACTTATGTTGGGCTTAAAAGCCAACATTTTCCTCTATCCTTAGCCGTCAGAGGCGTCGGATGTTTGATCAGAGGTGTACTTTTAACTTGATCAATGGAAGGATACCACCTAGGGATAGTATTTCTTCAGGAACCTGCCATTGATAGGCATCATGAGTGTATCGCCATTCGAGGTTATGAGGCGATATGATCCATTTGAGTAGACTGACTCCACTACAAATGGTCCTTCCCACTTAGGCTGAAATTTGCCTTTTGTCTTGTGCGTCATCACCATGGGTCTTCTGACGGCTAAGACAAGATCGCCTTTCTTGAAAGTTCGCATTTTAACTTTCTTGTTGAAGGCTTTGGTAATTCGAGCCTGGTAGAGCTCGATTTGCTGTTGGGCCTGCAGACGCTTACCGTCTAAGGCCTCCAATTCCTGGAGTCGCTGTCGATGCTTCTCCTCTGTTGTCATCTCCGCTGTCAGGGCGACGCGTAGAGATGGAATCTGGATTTCGAGTGGAAGGACGGCTTCGCACCCGTATACCAAAGAAAATGGCGTAGCTTTAGTTGGGGTTCGCACAGTTGTGCGGTAAGCCCATAAGCATTCACCCAGCTTGTCGTCCCAATCACGTTGACTTTTTGAGATGAACTTCTTAAGAAGCTTCCAATGGTTTTATTGAAAGCTTCTGCGAGGCCGTTAGCGGCAGGATAGTATGCCGTCGAGGACACACTCTAGATTCTGAACTTAGCGCAGAATTTCTGGAAAGCCTGGCTAATGAACTGAGGCCCATTGTCATGGACAATTCGCCGAGGTACGCCGAAACGGTAAATAACGTGGTGTTTCACGAACTTGATCACGTTCGACGACTTGACTTCCTTCAAGGGAATGGCCTCAGCCCACTTAGAGAAATAATCGGTTATTGCCAGAATGAACCTATGTCCTTTTGATGATGGTGGGCTGATAGGGCCAACCACATCCATCCCCCACATTTCAAATGGCCAAGTAGAGGTCGTAGAGTGGAGGTACCCTGGTGCTTGATGGATGAAATCCCCATGCACTTGGCAAGCGTGACACCTTTTAGCATAGGTGACGGCGTCAGCAATCATCATGGGCCAATAGTAACCCAATCTTTGGAGTCGATGTGCCAGTTTTGGGCCAGGTTGATGGGCTCCACACATACCGTCGTGGGCTTCCCTCAATATCTCTTGGGCTTCTTTTAGTGAGAGGCACCGGAGTAAGATCCCGTCATGCGATCGACGATACAATGTTCGCGTAATCGCATTATAATAGAATTTGGGGGCTTTCCTTCGAATGGCAGCCGCCTCTTTGGTGTCTTCAGGCAGAATGCCGTATAAGATGAAATCAATATAGGGGAATCGCCAGTCTCTAGGCTCTGGACCGGTTGATGCTTCAAGTGCTTCTTCGCGGTGACGACCTCCCGTTGACTCCTGATAATCCTCGAGAGCATTTCTCGGGCAATACAGGTCGTGGCTGTAGACGAATATCTTCTCCATTGCTCCGGCCGGAAGAGCTAAGGAGGCAGCCAGGGATGCGAGTGCATCTGCGTGCGCATTTTGCCTGCGCGGTACATGGTCGATGTAGAAGCTTGTAAATCCCTCGGCCATGCGGATAGTTGCGTTGTGGTAAGGTACTAAGTCTTCATGTCTGACTTCGTACTCCCCGCGAACTTGGCTGACGATGAGTTTAGAGTCGCCGTATGCCTCGAGATTTTTAACGCCAAGCTCATCGGCGAATTGCATCCTAATTAAAAGAGCATTGTATTCCGCCACATTGTTGGAACAAGGCTCAGTTAATGAGACAGCTCGGGGAATCACATAATTTTGTAGGGATATGAGTACTACTCCTACCCCCGCTACTACGTGTCCCTTCGGGCTTGTTCTTGATGCACCGTCGAAGAAAAGTTTCCATACTTGACTTTCGAACGATGTCTGAGTCAAGCAGACTTCAGCAACTTCATCTGGGAGATCCTCATAGACTTTGGTTGCCCTCGGATCTGGGTGCTCAGCTAGGAAATCTGCGACTGCTTGCCCCTTAATGGCCTTTTGTGGTAAAAAGCGCATCTCATATTGGGAAAGCAATATGGCCCATTTTGCCAGTCGGCCATTTAGCGATGAAGGTTTAGTCATAAGTAACCTCAGGGGGTTGACTTTTGATATGACGTTTATAGTTTGGCCTACCAGATAGTGTCGCATTTTCTGGATAGCGAACACCAGTGCCAAACATTCCTTCTCGATCGGGTTATACTGATGTTCGGCTCCGATCATTGTTCTACTCAGATAGTAGATTGCTTGCTCACGTCCCTGATCGTCATTCTGAGCTAGTAGAGCTCCCAAAGAATGATCCATTACTCGGACGTATACCAGAAACGGCTTTCCGGATACTGGAGCTGCAAGGACTGGTGGTTGGGTGAGGTATTGCTCGATTTCCTCAAACGCTTGTTGGCAAGCGTCATCCAAAATGAATGAGACACCCTTCTTCATTAGCTTAGCAAAGGTTTGGCATCTTCCGGAGAGGTTCGAGATAAACCTGCTGATGTACGCCAATCGTCCCTGCAATCCTCTGAGTTCCCTGAGATTCCTCGGAGGTTGCATCTCCTGGATAGCGCGAACCTTTTCCGGGTCCAAGTGAATTCCGGTGGATGTTACGACGAACCCGAGGAATTTGCCGCTGGCCACCCCCAGGAAGGATTTGGTTGGGTTCATCTTCAACTGATGGGCCCGCATGATGTCGAAGACAACTTTTAGATCAGCTATGTGATCACCTTTAGCGCGGCTTTTTACCGCGATGTCATCAACATAACATTCCACCGTTTTGCGTATCTGCTGATGGAAAATGGCGTTCATGGCCCTTTGGTATGTTGCCCCTGCATTTTTCAGTCCGAAGGGCATGACGGTGTAGCAATATACCCCTAGAGGTGTTCTGAAGGAGGTATGCTTTTCGTCATCAGGATACATTTTGATTTAATTGTATCCTGAGAATCCGTCCATGAAGGACATTCGTTCGAATCCATAAGTATTGTCAATCATAACATCTGTGATCGGCAATGGGAATTCGTCCTTGGGGCAGGCCTCGTTTAGGTCGCGGAAGTCGATGCAAATCTGGATCTTCCCGTTCTTCTTGGAGACGGGGACGATGTTGGCTACCCAGTCGGGATGTTGTTCTTCCCTGACGAAGCCAGAATCAATAAGTTTTCTGACTTCTGATTGAATTGCCTCCATTATTTCTGGGCGAAACCGTCGCTGCTGCTGTTTGACAGGCTTTACGTCCGGATTGATGTTGAGGCGGTGCATGGCCACTTGAGGATCAAGTCCTGGCATGTCCTCATAACTCCAGGCGAAGACGTCCATATACTCTTGTACAAGAGATATTAGATCCTTCTTCTCCGAAGGTGACAGGCCGTCACTTATGAAGATGGGCTTAGGGTTAGCCTCATCTCCTAGGTTGATCTGAACAACCTTGTCTTCTGTGGGTGGTTCGCGCTGTTCAAAGCGGGTATCCCAAAGAGCATTTAAATGTTTGATCCAAGGGTCTGTATCAGATTGGATCATTTCTTCATTTCCATCTTCCAGGTGGCTTGTCGAAATCATGTTCACTGAAAGTTCCTTGAAGATGTTGCCGACACTGACTCTGACTCCCAAGATGATGTGTCTGAAGAGTAATCGTTGTTCGACGATTCTTGAGAATCAGAGGCTGATGGGACCGGAGTTGATACGTAGCCCAACCCCCGGCGCGTTCGATGATAATAATCGGGGGCCTTCCCTTTCGGCATAAAGGATTGAAGCAACGTCCTCCTTCCCTTGCCGAAGTTCAACCCGGGTTTGTTGGTCAGGTCGTACCCCATGCATCTCATCATTTTGAGTGCTTTTGGTTCATAATGATTGAACTGAGGTGATTCTTCCTCGCCTTTCGATTCGTCGCAGGGCGTTGGTTCAGATGAAATTCGCCCAAAAAGAATTGGTTTTTGGCCTTTCCGTCTTGCTGGAACCATGAATATAGATTCTTGCGCATTACCATCGTCTTGGTATGTCTCGAAGGACGATTTCACTAGTACATGCAATGATGTCAAGGCACCCATTGCCGACCAGAGATCGTCATCTATATCAGTGCTAGTATCTGACGGTATTGAATCAGAAGCACACACAGAAAAATACGCAAAATCTAAATCTTCGTTAATATACCAACCGCCTACATCATCGGTGGTATTATCGACATCGGGCTTATTAGTGCCCGTTACAAGTGGCTCCAACTCCCACAGGCACTCTTCTTTTTCAGGCTCAGTGTCAGCCTCATTACCAGAGTCTGGATCCTCTGGTTGCGGGGCTTCATCCGTCTCCCTAGATCTTGGTACAACAAAGAGTCGGTGAAATAATTCTCGACCCCTTTGAACGGATACCTTTCGGCGATCAACGTCTGCACCTTTCCACTCCCATCAATGTACTTCATGACTTGGTGGAGAGTGGAGGGAATGATGGAGTTGCGGTGAATCCACGGTCGTCCCAGCAATAGATTGTAGGAAGTGTCGGCGTCGATGATGTAGCATGTCACTTCCGACTTGAGGCTTCCTATCTGACACCTGAGCTTGATTTTCCCCATCGGACGGGTCTGGTTGGCATTGAACCCATAGATAGTCGTCTGAGTAGGGCTCAAATGATGGGTAGGAATGTCGAGATGCTGCATGACCCGGCGAGGCATGATGCTCAACGCGGACCCTGGATCTACCTGGATGCGGTTCACCTCAGACGATCCAATATACCCTGTGAAGTACAGGGGTCGATCATGCTTCCCTTTAACCTGCATATCATCTGCCGTGAAGGTGATGCAGGGGCATTCTGGGAGGTGTGGAGGCAATCCTCTAGATCTTCCTCCTTCGGTATCTGGGCCATAAAGACCTCAGCATTTGCCAGAGCTTCTTGCAGAGCTTCCCTGGTCGACTTTGATAGTCTAAGAAGTTCATACAAGGTAATGCGTGCCGGAATGTTGGCCAACTGAGCCAGGATATTAAAGCGGTAAGGTGCCGTAGATCCTTCCGCGATGTCCTTTTGAAGGGCTCGAGAAAATCGAGTCTCCTTTTGTTTCTCCACGGGTTGTTTTGTGGAGGGCTTGGTTGGCTCTGTAGCTGGTTGTGGAGAGGTTGCCACTGTTTCGCCATACCGCTTCAAGTAGGGCTGTCCTGAGCGAGTTTCCGCCACCAGTTGGTTAGGCTCTGCGGCCATGACTATTGTTTCTTCCTCAGAGTCGGTTAACGAGGGAACATTAGTCTCGGCTTCTCGAGAGGATGCACCCACCACATTGCAGGATGAAGCCTTTGCCTTGCCTTTGGATTTCTTGTTGGTCACAGTAGTCCATTGCTGTTCATTGACAAGGTCAGGGTGGACTCACATAGTTTCCCCTTGAGGTGTAGGGACGGGTACCAAGCCTTTCTTTTGCTGCTGGTGAGGGTCTGTGTTGACCACTCTCAGCTCTCCCCTTGGGATAGGGACTACTCCAGAGGGTGTCGGAGGTTGTCTTCCGAACTGGAGAACTGACGTCACATTGGCCGTCACCTTCTTCTGCTCTGGTCAGAGCTTTAACACCTCCGCGTCAATCAGAGCTTGAAGGATGTCCTTGAAGACGTAGCAGCTTTTGGTAGGGTGCCCCAGCATCCTGTGGTACAAGCAATAGGTGGGATTGTCGGTCTTGCCGACTTCCTCGGGGCGCCGAGCTTCAGGGAGCTTCAGTCGGTTGCTCTTGTTGAGCAGTTTAAAGAGCGAATCGACATGTTCCTCCTTGAAGGAATATTGCTTGTTGGCGCGAGGCTGACTTGAAGAGCCACTCGCCTTGCCAGATTGAGGTTTGGCGGGGGATTTGGTCTCCGTTGCCAAATTATCCTTCCGCTTTGTCTGGAGGGATGTGTCTGGCGCACGCCTCATTGACCTCTCAGGCCTGGGCTTACCTTCTTCCGCTCTGACGCGGGCAACAATCTCCTCAGCCTGTTCATCTTGTTGGACCAATTGTTTCCAGGTGCGGCTTTCAGCAACTCCTATTTGAGCAAGGAGTGAGGTTTGGAGATTGTGGCGGCATGTTTCCACCAGGGTGGCCTGGGTCATACCGCTTGGACACCGGAGTGCCATGTTCCAAAATCTTTCCACGAAAGATTTGGGACTCCCCTTTCTGCTGTTTGGTAGCCAAAAGGGTGGGCATCGTGACTTCGGAGTCATCTTCGAAGAAGCGTGTTAAGAACAGCTTCTCCAGATCACCCCAGTTCTTGATAGAACTTTCTGGGAGCTTCATAAACCATTCAAAGGCCAACCCTTTCAGGGTGCCGATGAACAGACGCGCCAGGATGGCATCGTTGTCTACTACGTTCCCGGTTTGGGATTTGAAGTAGTAGATGTGCTGGTTGGGTGACCCCCTCCCGTCGAATGCTTGGAGGGTTGGAGCCTTGAACTTAGGAGGGTATGGAACTAAGTCCCACTCGGCCGGATAGGGCCGGACCACTCCTACTTCTTAGAGGTCTTTGCGATTGGCAAGGGCCTCGAGGCGTCGCTCCAGTTGACTCATTCTTTTAGTATGAGCCTTTCCCTGGTCTTGGTCGCCCTTTACTTGCGACGCGGGTTTGGACGAACTGGAAGTAGATCGCTGTGTCTCCTCAGAAGGTTCGGAAGATGAGCTTTCTCCCTTTCCCCTTTGCCCTTTGACTTTTTAGGAGGAGACCTCTTCCTGTCTTCGAGCAGCTGTTCAACCGCATGCTTGAGGGAGTTGATAGATTCCTGCTAAGAAAGAATCATATCCATTTGCGCCTTCTGGATCTGCTCTAAACGTTTAGCCGTCTCCTCAGGAGTGCCTGTCATGTAGGCGGAGGTCTCCTTCTCGACGGAAGAGTTCGAAGCCCTAGATTCCGCTACGGTGGAGTGAAATCGTTCACTTCAACGCCGTGGGCTAAGGCATTATAGTCAATTAGGGTAATGGCCCCCGTCCGGGGTGCAAGTGTGTCGATACACCCCTTCCGGTTTAGAGTCAGACTCAGACTCATCTGAGCTGACTGCAAGTTATTTTCCCTTGCTCCTGCTTATCATATTCGCAGTGAGCTCCGGGTACTCAACGTCAGAGAAGGTTCTCCTTCTGTGGGAGCGTCTTCTTTTAGTTGACGGGGGAATCAGGGTCAGCTGTCTGACTAAAGACTGCTGATGTATGCCTGATCCGCAACGGCACTCAGAGAGCATATGGATGAGCCGTTGGCAGCAACACGACGAAGTGGCCTGATTGGCACTTCTTTTCTTCGTCAAATAATCCCTCAAATCCATGGGAGGGGGATTGAAAGGATTAGCCTCGCAACGTTGAAGACGGGAGGCATCCATGTGCTGTACAGCCTGGACGCAGGTATCAGGGACGCGGTTCTTGCGCCGCAGCTGTTCAGCGCGCGTCTGGCGTCTCTGTTGAGACAAGACGCGCATGTCGCGTTGCTGTTTGGTGTGTCGGGGCAGAGACACTTAAGAGAGGATGGGCTGCTGGGCCCCATGCCTATGGGCGCGTGCCTCTTGCGCTTGACGAGGCGTAGAGGTCTCACCTTGGCGTCTGATGAGTTGGTCCTCAGAGGACCTAACTGAAGGAATCTCGCGTTTGGGACGCCAAACGCGGATTTCACGTACTGGACGTGGCGCGGGCAAGGCGCGAGATTGTACGTCGCGTCCAGCCTCAGTTGGACAACCAACGGTTCCAACTTGCAGCTGACGCGCACGTCTCCTCTGTCGACGCTCGGCGTTCCGGTTGCGTCGCGGAGGTGGGGAGAGACCAACAACATCCTGATGTTGAACATCAGGGACTTTAACCACGCGGGTCTCCTGAGAGACGCTGTCGCGGGTGTTCTGTGCAACGTGGTTGGTTGCAAAGGCAGATGTGCCTGGGACAACGCGGGCCTTCTGAGAGGCGTTGGCGCGTGTACCTCGCTTGGCACAGTTGGCAGGATGGGCGCCCGAGAAAGCCTCAGATCGGGCCTCGGGGCCGTTCCCTGTTGAGACCCGGCGACAGACGCGGGCCTTTGGGCTCTTGGAGCCAGAAGAGAGGAACTCTTCGTACTTCGCCTGGTCGAACTCGACAATGAGCGATTCGACCATCTTCCCATTACAGAGGACGTCATCCTGCGCCACGATTTGCTCATCGGTGACGAATGTAGTCCCCAGCGGAGTCGCCATCTCTTGTTTGGTACGGAGAGTGGTTCGTGTAAAGTTTCCTTGAATCAATTGAAAGATTACAGCAAACTAATTCCCTGACTACAAGGGAGGGGAGATGTTGAGTCTTGAATCTCCCCTTTATTTAGTGCTGAGTTCTTCGTGTGGCGGTGGAGAGTGAATCTTGTTCTCCGTTGACCGGATGACCGTCTGGACCTTCGGGGATCTTCTCTTCGGCAGGTAGAAGGAGTAACACAGCTCCGTCTACCAAAACTCTCAAAGAGAAGGTAGGCGAAGAGCAGCTGGTACGCAGCAAGCTTGCTGAAGAGTCTTCTCTCTCTCTCTTTGTTGATGATCTCCTCTTTGATGCCTGTGATGATAGCCGCCCTGTCGATCGTCGATGCCCGACCCTTCTTTTCTGCCTCTTTTTTTCTGCTTCGCCCGTTTGTTGATGCAAACAAGGCTATTTATAGAGGTCCCAGGGGTGAACGTGCCCCCTGAAAACGCTCCACAATGAGGGGCCACTTCCCGCTACTTGTGCGGTGACTGGCCCCGTAATCTGGGTGGTTACAACTGAGGCGCGGGTTTAGACCCACGCGCCTTGTTGCTGAGACGCGGGTGTCGAGCCAACGCGCCTTGATGCTGAGACGCGGGTGTCGAGCCAACGCGCCTTGATGCTGAGACGCGGGTGTCGAGCCCACGCGCCCTGCTGAGACGCGGGTTTCGAGCCCACGCGCCCTGATGCTGAGACGCGGGTGTCGAGCCAACGCGCCTTGATGCTGAGACGCGGGTGTCGATACCTCGCGTCTAGAACTTGAGACTCTGCTTTTATTGGCTTGTCTTTTAGTGACTTTTAGACAGCCTACAATGTTGAGACTTGAATCTCCCCTTTGTTTAATACTGGGTTCTTCAGGTGGTGATGAAAAGTGAATCTTGTTTTCTATTGACGGGTGAACGTCAAGAACTCTTGGGGATCTTCTCTTTGGATGGTCGATGGAGTGACACAGCTCTTGATCGACCAGGAATCTCAAAGAGATTGTACGCAAAGATTGGCTTGTACGCAGCAAGTTGCTTGAAGAGTTGAACTCTCTTTCCTTTCTTGTGGCAGCTCACGAGTCAAACTCTTCTCCCAAAATTATCTGATCAACTCACCCACTGACTAACCGACCCCTTCTCAATAACAAGCGGGGCTATTTATAGAGGTTTTAGGGGTGAACGTACCCCCTAAAAATGCTCCATAATAGGGGTTAATTTTCTCATTATGTGGGCAGTGATTGGCCCCATAACGAGGGAAGTTATAACTGAGACGCGGGTTTTGACCCGCGCGTCTTGGTGCTGCAGTAATGCTGAGACGCGGGTTTCGACCCTCGCGCCTTGGTGCTGCAGTGGGGCTGAGACGCGGTTTTCGACCCTCGCGCCTTGGTGCTGCAGTAATATTGAGACGCGGGTTTCGACCCTCGCGCCTTGGTGCTGCAGTGGGGCTGAGACGCGATTTTTGACCCTCGCACCTTGGTGCTACAGTGGGGACTGAGACTAGCCCTGCGTCTGGAGTTCTGCTTTTTGATGACTTGTCTTTTAATGATTTTTAGATAGCCTACAGTTGTATTTGTTGAGAGAGGAGTTGTGTATGTCCAAATCCTCAGTAGAGGTTCCCTGTGTGGGAAGTCCTGTGTGGACGATATAGTGAAATCCTTCTGCGTGAAGGCGGGGACGTAGAGCTGGGTGCTTGAACCTCGAAACATATCTTTGTATTTGCGTTTGATCCACTATCTCTAACTCTCTCTCTCTTATATTGTGCCTTGCATCATTTCATATTATTCATATCATTTATATGCTTGGATTTGTTTGTGTGTCATATTTGTGTTAAACCAAGAGAGCTTCAAATAGCACCTCAACTCTTATTTTGAGGAATTTAGAGGAGATAGTCTAGAGCCCTTCACCGGGAATTCGACTACACTCTTTGGTTACACTAAGTGTGTTGCAATTAAGTTTTTAATTTCACATTATTTGTCATTAGATTAGCCATACACCTATTCACCCCTTCTAGGTGTACTTTCAATTAGTATCAGAGCCTACGCTCCAGATATTAGGTTTAACCACCTAGGAGTGAGATCTTGGCTAACTAATCTATCATTTGCATTTGGACACATATAGTTTGCACTCATGGATAACTCTCCCATGTTTGATATCTTAAAATTGATATTTGGAAGGTTAGGATGAGTTGACATTTAAAAGCCATAGGTTGGAAAGTTTACCTTGCCATTACCAAGGAATCTTACCTTAGTAATAGCAAGCATTTAGAGACCAATGCAAAAGCCCTAGAGGCACTTAGAAAATCACTTAGTAAAGAATATTTAAATATGGTTTCTCATTGTGATTCCGTCTTTGCAGTGTGGAACATATTGACATCTCCCGAGCTTCAAACGCCAAACATTATCGAGAAGAAATCTAGTGGAGAAGAGTTCGACCAACATTGCTTCATGGTCTAAGGGAATGACTCTTTTGAGGTAAACTCAGAAACTCAACTAGATGATAGTGCTAGTTCTTCAAGTGATGATTATGTTGATCCTGATGCATTGAATGAAGAACTATCAATTGTTTGTGAAAAATTGCTAGAAAAATATAAACTTTTGAAAAAGAAATGTTTTACACTAAAAGAAGAAAATAAAAATTTGTCTTCTAACTTGATGTTGTTTTGCAAAAGAAGGTTGAGATTTCAAATGAACGTGACTCATTGAAATTCCAACTTGAATTTGCTCTAAATGAAAACAAGAGTTTAAAAAATAAAAATGATTATAATGATGTTTTGAAAAAAATGAGACTTTAACTTCAAAACTTGATTTTATGTTAAAAGAGAATGAAACTTTAAAAAATAAAATTGCTTTAATTTCTAAGAGTTTGGATTTGATTTCTAATGAAAATATTTCTTTGAAAAATGATTTAGATTCTCATGTTTGCCATGCTAGTATAGCTTCACCACCTAGTGTATCCATAACATGCTCCACCTCTTCTACTATTATTGAAAATGATATAAATATTTTAAAGAAGAGTGTTGATTGTTTGGGCTCCACTTTGAGCCAATGTGCCATGAACCACACACGTTTGGAATCCATATTTCGCAAGAAACAAGTTTCACCTATGCATGCACACAAACCACGGCATACACATGCTTCCCACGTTTATACACATGACACAATGTATGCTCATGTGTACACTTGTACACATTGTGGACGTAAGGACCACGTTGCAAAATTTTGTTATGATAGGATACATGATTCAAATTTTGCAAATTAGTTTGTTTGGGTTAGGAAAAGAGCTAACCCCCATGAACCCAAAAGAGTATGGGCACCAAAAGCCACTCCTATTTTATTTGATGTAGGTGTGGGTAATAGCTAAAATGAAAGACTAAGAAATTTTACCGTGTAGCTTGTGGCTAACGGGTCGTGTCCACGAGGAGGAATGCGATGAAAACTTTTCGGTGTTTTGTTTAGTAACAAAGAATTGTGCTCGTTTTTTAATTGAAAAGAGAATGGAAAGAAGGGAGATGATTAAAAAAGAAATTGCAACTTTGAAGAAGGCTTTGAAAAAGGTGAATTTTGTATAAAGTTTAGAAAGTGATTTGTTATTTTTTTTAATGAAGAAGAAAATCTGGGCTCACTATCTCAGTACTCAACCGTTTATTTTTCAATTGAAATCCTTAGTGCCTCAACTTGATCATAGGTAAAATTTAAGGTTAACTTTAGAAAGTTTGAAGTAGAGCATATAAGATGGTTGGAAAAGTTAACTCTTTTCTTTAAGAAACCGTTTTGAATCGAATGTTAAATCATCAAGCGCGAAGAATCAAGTATGAGATAAAAACAAGTTCAAGAGACCTTCTTAAAAGAAGTATGAGTTTAAAAATCCAAACTCATCCTCATGTGCCTTCAAGAACACTTTCAAGAAGAAAGGCTTTAAGTTAGGCATGCAAATGATTCATTGGGTCTTTTTCATTAAAATCAGAAAAGAAGAAGAATTGGAGAAAGGTACAATAGTGAGCCCAGAAAACCGATTTAGCTACTAATGGAAGTTAAAGAAAAATGCAAGTAAATAACGCAAGACATACCGTAAAATGAGTGAAAGAAAAAGTAGCTCGATTCTTATATTGATGTCACTTCAATCTTCAAGTACAAGCACTCAATTCCTCTCTCTCACAAGTATTTGTACTGAACTACAAATTGCAAAACAAAAATACAACTTTTGTACTATCTAACAAAGAGCCTAAACCTTAAAGTATAAACAAAATTCTAATCCTAGTCTTCGCTTATTTTTGCCCTGTTGAAACTGGTATTTATAGGGAAAAATTAGAGGGGGGAGATCCCAATAAGATTGGGGGAGCAAACGCTCCCCCAACTGGCACAACAAACACGCGAAAATGCGGCAAGGGCCGCATTTTTGTGGCCCTGGTGTGGCCAGTTGGCCACACCCAGTTGGATGGCTCTCCTGGTTTGGTGATTCCCCTCTATCTTCTTCTGGTTTTCTCGTTTTTGCTCCAGGATTTAACGAAACAGCCTTTGATTGTTGGCTTCAACCGTTTGATTTGGGAGGATTTTTTTTAACCGATTTTCAACCTCTCTGATATGCCAAGATTTTGCCCTGATTCTTTGATTTCGAATTTATTCTGAATTAAATCAGAATTTGGTGAGCTTTTGGGCTTGTTTCTCTTTCCTTTCTTTTAGCAATTGGGCCTACATTAAATAAAGAAGAAGAAGACTTATTAATAGGATTTATTTGCTAAAAAGTATGGTAAGGTGACAATGTATATGCAAAATATGTGACAGATCACACCCCCACACTTATCTTTTGCTCGCCCTCGAGCAAAACATCAGACTAATTCTAATCAATTATTAGACCACTTTCGCAGGTCACTCGATTGCACTGAGCATGTGCAACAAGCCGTTAAACCTCTAGGTTATCCCTAGAGGACGAGTTTTGTCTCGTGAGGATTTTCAGTGGATTGCACCCACAAAATCCATAAAGAAAGAGAAAAAAGTTAGTATTTTCGAAAAGCATTTTGAAAAGAGAAAATATTTGAAGTATATTTGTGAGAGTTTAAGTAATCTAAAAGTTATAGGAACATCAAATTTTTCATTCCTAAACTTAGTCTCTAGTCAACAACATGTCATCAATCAAAGTAAGGAATCAAATTATTTTTCTCATCTAGTCTATTAATTTACCCTGAGTCGTATGCACCATCGTGACTGTGAAGTTGACTAAGAGTTCTTTAACATTAACTCCTATGCCTTATTTATATTTATTTTTGGTGGTATTTATTCCTCAAGTTCATTAGGCTTTATAATCTGCCCATGTAATGAGCCTTTAGTCAGTGACATCCAAACCGGACCGTTTTAGGGCACCAGGTGAGAAAACACTCCTAAGGACTTAAACACTCGAGCAGACAAGGCCACGAAACCAAGGTTTTTATTTATAAAATATACCCCTTTTAGGTGTGAATACTTATGCTTCATGAGGCACAAATACCCAGCTTAATCAGAGGATTTTTCAAACTTATCTAATTATCTTTTGCATAAATACTAAGGCTTGTTGAGGCTAAAGCACCTATCTAATCAATAATTAGATTTGTTTATTATTTTTTCATACATATATACTTTTTTTTATAAGACATATGAGTCTTTGTTTTAAACCCTAAGTGTGTAAGTGTACTTAGTGTGCATATTTCATCAAGGTAAATATCAAGACTAAATTACTTTCACAAATTTTCTTCCTAACCCTAAAAATCAAACAAGTCATCTTATTTTGACCAAGTGTAAGAAATCCTAATTGTGATTTTCCTATTCCTTAAAATTGACTTAATTTCTTACAAAAATATATCAAAATATTGTCTTTACCTTTCAAAAAGTTTTTTTTGTATATATACAATTTTTTTAAGTTATATTAGTCATGTTAGAACCCTCTCCCACACTTATCTCATGCATTGTCCCCAATGTATGAAAGAAATTATGCATGCATGAAATGAAATGTAAAAGAGGTGCATATATTATACAGAAATATGTACAACATCAAGTTTCTCCCACACCTAGATCTTTTTCGTTCTTATTCCTCTAGATCTCTTCCCATCATTCCAATGGGTCCTCTTTATAGGGCATAGTGGGGAGGCTAATTGTTTTGTCATTTTAGCTTCCTTCCTCCCCAGTCTCACCTTCTTTAGGCGTTTCTTCCTCATATTGCTACAATCATTATTCAAAATTTATCTCCGCCACACTTCTCTGTTGGAATTTCTTCATTATGAATGCCTAGGAATTCTAACTCAGTTCCACAGATCTCCTCAAAGCTTAGATCAACAGTTTCCCCTGAAAATGTATAATTAACCAAATGATCCCTAGTTGGTTCATCCAAACACATGAGTTCTTCTTCGAAGAGGTTTTCAAAGAGTATGTCAATCGGAGGTTCTTGTATTATATTCTCATGCGATACATTATTGGTTAGCTCATCGAAAGTGAAGATATTCAAATCAAATTTTTTCTTTTAAAGGGTACTCTAACATTAGGATCTCCGACATATGCCTTCTCATCAAGATAATCGCCTTCATTAAATAATTCATTAAGAAACAGTGACTCATCTTCTATATCTTCACTTTCTTCATCACAATTATTTTCAACAAAATTTACCTCAAATGTTTGATCTCTTATCTTATGAGGTTATTTTTCTAGATTGAAGACATTGACTTCTCTAGTCATGTACCCAAAAGTTAACCTCATGGACCCATTCCTACAATTGCTGATGGAATTGGCAGTAGCAAGAAATGGTCGCCCTAGGCTAACAGGAGTTTGAGCCCTATGATTGGAGTTGGACACAGGTTGTGTCTCTAGGACTATAAAATCGACAGGGTAAATAAACTCCCCAACCCGGATAAGAACATCATTAATCTCTCCTTTGGGACTTTTACTAAACGGTCAGCCAGTTGGATAGTGACTCGAGTTGGACTAAGATCGCCTAACTCGAGTTGTTGATAAACTGAGAATGGAAGCAAGTTGATACTTTCCCCCAAGTCAAGAAGTGTTCGACTAATCTCGGCTTGTCTTATTGTGCAGGCAATGGTTGGACTACCTGGATCCTTGTACTTAACAGGGATCGGACCTGATAGTAGCTCACTAATGTTAGTGGCTAAGAAGATCTTTTTAGGTACATTAGTCTTTCTCTTCTTGGTGCACATGTCCATAAGAAACTTAGCATAAGATGGAACTTATTAAATGGCATCAAGAAGTGGCACATTTATCTTCACTTGATTAAAGATCTCAATTATCTTATCCATGTGTGGATTTTTCTTATTTTTCAGCCTATTAGGAAATGGTGCTATAGGCTGGTACACATAACTGGTTGACTTATCTTTTTTAAATTCATAAAATTTAGGAGGAGTGGGATTAGATGAGGTGGATGCTGAAGTGTGATTGTGCTGACTAGGATTAGGTGGTGTTGACACTTGGTTATCAACTTTCTTTCCCGACCTCAATGTATGAACAGCATTACATTGATTCAGTAATTGATCCTCAACCAAATGAGCTTGTTGTGAATTCCTAGGATTCATAATTGGTTGACTGAGCAAGGTACTCTTTTGCCTCTCATGTTGTGGATTGGCTAACTGGCTCATTTGATCCTCTAGCCTCTGTATTGTTTGCATGAGAGAATCTTGGTTCTTCATGTACCTTTCCATGTTTCTCTCAAAATCACACATTCTCCTTTCGAGTTGAGGATTCTGGAAGGAAGATGGTGGTGCTTGGTTGGGAAAATTTTGTTGATAATTTGAAAAATTGTTGGGAGAATTGTGAGGGTGGTTGGAAAAGCTGGGTTGATGATTGGAAGAATTATTGGAATGATGGAAGTGGCTTGCATGGTTTGACCATGGATGGTCATTATTTTGATGGCTCCATGAGAAATTTGGGTGATTTTTCCAGCCAGGATTGTACGTTGGAGCATAAGGATCATTGTTCAGCCTTGAAAAGGCCGCATTCATCGGTTCAGAAAAGTGTTCGTAAGCTTAAAATATAGGACACTCCTCAAACACATGATTCATGGCCTGACAGTAAGCACAACCCGGAGTTAAAAATTAGTTTGGGCTGACTTGATTGACTGGACTTGGTTCCTTAGTTTCTAAAGCTTCCAGTCTTCTCGCTAACTTAGCCTCGCTAGCTATGGATGATTCAATTGAATAGAGACCTCCTTTTGAAGAGATAGAGTTTGGATTCCTGGAGCTTTCACTAGTAGGTTCCCATTGGATGGTCTTTTCAGCTAGATCCTCATATAAATCCCATCCTTCATGCTCATCCTTCGGCAAGAATCCCCCTTGGCACATGCTTTCTAAGAGGGTCTTGGTCGAGTGCCTAAACCGTCATAAAGAATTTGGCATTGTCGTCATTTCTCTATTCCATGATGAGGATATTGGACAAGGAGGTCTTTAAAGCGTTCAAAGTACCTCCAAAACGGTTCACTAGGTTCTTGGTTGAACTGCATAATGTTTTTCTTAACGAAAGTGGTCTTGTGGATTGGATAGAATTTCTTCAAGAAGACCTTGATGAAACCATCCCAAGATGTGATAGAGCCGGCCGCTAAGCTATAGAATCATTTCTTGGCTAAGTCCTTAAGAGCAAATAGGACAAATCTCAACCTAATAGCATCATCTGTAAGGTGTGAGATTTTCATTATGAAGCATACTTCCTCAAATTCTCTTATGAAGAAATAAGTATCTTCGGACTCTAAGCCATGGAACTTAGGGAGTGTATTGATGAACTGTGGCTTAAGCTCAAAATTGTTTTCACCAACCGATGGAAGTTGGATGCAGGATGGAAGTGATGTTCTAATGGATAGAACCTATCCTGCAAAGATGTCGGTCGATCCATAACCAAATCTGGTCTTGTTTCGAACTTGAGTGGTGATGTGTTTCTAGTTAACCTAGATGAATTAGGGTCTCTTGACCACACTTGCATACACAATCACAAACAAGTTCACTAATAGTCAAGAACAGAAAACAACCAAGCCTAGTCTAAGGTAACCTTGACCTAGACAACTCCTAACTGGTTGATTGTCCACTGGAGGTATAATGTAGACTTTAACCACAAGCTAATCAGCCAGGTCAGGGAAAGATTGGTGGGAGGTTATCTGTCAAAGACGTTCCTTAATTAAGTAATCACCAACATTCGGGCTTTCGGCCCTTAATCCCCTTTCTAGACACTGATTTGGCAGGAGTCAAATTCCAACACCTTCCCCCTTAGGATAATCTCCTAATGAGTTCGAGATGTCCCTAAGGCCAACGTCTATCAGATTTTACTTAGGCTTAGGTTGTGCGTGCTTGGAGATGGTTTGTAGGCTAAGGAAGGGTAATGACTTTCCCACCTTATCTTGACTTAGGTTTTGCCCTTAGAATTGATTCGTGCAAAGTGTGCAAGATATAGAAAAGTAGCATTCAAAAGCAAATATCACCCAAGAATGTTTCCTAAACTATATGCTATGCATACATACCTTGTCTCCAGCTATCTTCAACAGTAATTGTAAAATAAACGTAATTAGACAAATGCCTAGAATGCAAGTCTAAATATTTTTTAAGCAATTAACAATCACTCAAATTACTGTTAGATTAAAACAGGGATGGTGGATAGCAGATGTAGTAAGAATATAACGTACAAAAACTTAATTTTTTGTGAGCAATATGTCCTGCAAAAAAAAAGAGTTTTAGTAGTCCAATGAAATTTTCAACTTTTGCAACGAAATTTCTTGAAATTCTATTTCCTACTTTCGAGAGTAGGGCATAGAATTTGCAAGTCTTCTCTTGCAAAGCTTGAATGGTAGATCTGAATCTTGAAGTCCCTGAAATAACACACCAAACTTGTTAAAAAACAAATACACCGTTCCCTCCCCGGCAATGGGGCCAAAAATTGATTGCTAAAATGAAAGAACTAAGAAATTTTACCGTGTAGCTTGTGGCTAACGGGTCGTGTCCACGAGGAGGAATGCGATGAAAGCTTTTAAGTATTTTATTTAATAACAAAGAATTGTGCTCGTTTTTTAATTGAAAAGAGAATGGAAAGAAGGGAGATGATTAAAAGAGAAATTGCAACTTTGAAGAAGGCTTTGGAAAAGGTGAATTCTGTATAAAGTTTAGAAAGTGATTTGTTGTTTTTTTTTAATGAAGAAGAAAATCTGGGCTCACTATCTCACTACTCAACCGTTTATTCTTCAATTGAAATCCTTAGTGCCTCAACTTGATCATAGGCAAAACATAAGGTTGACTTTAGAAAGTTTGAAGTAAAGCATATAAGATGGTTGGAAAAGTTAACTCTTTTCTTTAAGAAACCGTTTTGAATCGAATGTTAAATCATCAAGCGCGAAGAAGCAAGTATGAGATAAAAACAAGTTCAAGAGACCTTCTTAAAAGAAGTATGAGTTTAAAAATCCAAACCCATCCTCATGTACCTTCAAGAACACTTTCAAGAAGAAAGGTTTTAAGTTAGGCATGCAAATGATTCATTAGGTCTTTTTCATTAAAATCAGAAAAGAAGAAGAATTGGAGAGAGGTACAATAGTGAGCCCAGAAAACCAATTTAGCTACTCATGGAAGTTAAAGAAAAATGCAAGTAAATAACGCAAGACATACCGTAAAATGAGTGGAAGAAAAAGTAGCTCGATTCTTGTATTAATATCACTTCAATCTTCAGGTACAAGCACTTAATTCCTCTCTATCACAAATATTTGTACTAAACTATAAATTGCAAAACAAAAATACAACTTTTGTACTATCTAATAAAGAGCCTAAACCTTAAAGTATAAACAAAATTCTAATCCTAGTCTTCGCTTATTTTTGCCCTGTTGAAACTGGTATTTATAGGGAAAAACCAGAGGGGGGAGATCCCGGGAAGATTGGGGGAGCAAACGCTCCCCCAACTGGCACAACAAACCTGCGGAAGCATGGCTAGGGCCGCGTTTACGCGGCCCTGGTGTGGCCAGTTGGCCACACCCTATTGGATGGCTCTCCTGGTTTGGTGATTCTCCTGTATCTTCTTCTGGTTTTCTCGTTTCTGCTACAGGATTTGATGAAACAGCCTTTGATTGTTGGCTTCAACCGTTTGATTTGGGAGGATTCTTTTCAACCGGTTTTCAACCTCTCTGATATGCCAAGATTTTGCCCTGATTCCTTGATTTCGAATTTATTCTGAATTAAATCAGAATTTGGTGGGCTTTTGGGCTTGTTTCTCTTTCCTTTATTTTAGCAATTGGGCCTACATTAAACAAAGAAGAAGAAGACTTATTAATAGGATTTATTAGCCAAAAAGTATGGTAAGGTGACAATGTATATGCAAAATATGTGACTGATCAGTGGGCTCTCACATGATGTGAGAGTTGTTGGTGCCATGAGGTGGATGCGTTCCGATCTTAAATGTGATAATTTTGGATGCATCACTTTCAAGGGAAGTTTAATGGGAGGACCACCTTGGTTTGGAACCTAGAGATTCGCCTTCATGATTTTAGTAACGATCTCTAACTCCCATTTAGTTTATTGATTTTTAGTATGTTTTGATTAATGTTAAATGCCATGAAAATTAGACTCATGACATACATATATAGTTTTGAGATACACCTATGTTCATATGGATCCATATTTTTGTGTTCTTACACTTGTTTAGCTATTGTGTATATCATAAATCTAAGACATGGGCGTTTTTACATAATGATCTTTTTGATTTATGTTTTGTTTTATGCTTCATGTTTTGATTACATGTTTAAGATGTAGTTTTCATTAAAACTTGTGTCAATACTTGTACAACTAGTGAGCCACAAATTGATTATTATATGTTTGTGCTAAATTGCTCATTTGTACCCATTAGATGTACTAGTATAACCTATTTTTGATGATTCATACATTTTACTTGTATTCCCTATTTTGTACATGTGTTTAGCTTCATGTATATGTTAATTTTGCCAAAACTATTGGGTATACATGTATAATCTTGAGTCATTTGCCTTTCATACAAAATCTCTTTGTAGACTTAATTGTGTTTGGATATGTATGTATGCCTCTAGTTTAGACAAAACATACATATGCCTTGGAGTTAGTATTGTTTAATGAAAATTAAATTTTGATGATTTTCATGCTTTTTATAAAGGAATTTCATATTGAGCTTAATTGCCTTTACTTGCCTTATTCCATGATTTTGTTGATTACATGACTTTGTACACTCACATTATTTGATGTTTTTTTCAAGACTTTGCGTTCATGAGCATATATGTGCTTTATTGATCTTTGAGTGTTGATAATTGTGTGATTTTCATGTTTTCATGAATATGTTATTATTTTATTCCTTTCTTGAAGAATTTTGTACTAGTTTTCAAAATTATCATAAAACTAATTGCGTATTTCTTCACTTGGTAGAGTTTTCAATTATGCTAAAATTATTTTCAAACTTATTTTTGAAAACCTCTTTCATCAAAGTGCAGTTGGATGGGCGACCATGCCTCGTATGCTCTTAATTGAAAATCTATTTAAACATGTGCATGAAAGGGAGGTAGCATGAGTTATACACTTGATTCTCATCTTATTTTCAATTGGTATCCCAATTGATATTTTCATGGTTGTATACTCATCTTTGGTTTTCTATATATGTATGCTTCAAAACTTCAAAAAGTATCAATTTCTATTGGTATATACTTTTTCATACATATATGATTTGATTGTGCTTATTATATCTTTACATCTTAAAGCACAAATTATGTTCATGCTAAGCTTGATTTACTCCTTAATGACTATTAGTTTTCAAATTGGTATTTTACACAAGCTTATGCATCATTTTCATTTGTATTTCATAAAGGGGGAGAAAACTTCATGTTTTAGTTTCCAATCAATTGTATTTTCAATTGGTATCTTACTCTCACTCTTTATGATGAAAAATGATACGATTTGGTATATTATTTTTCAATTAGTTTCTTATGCTCTTAATGAAAAATATTTTAATTTGGAATATGCTAACATTTTCAATATTGGTATCAAAAATCTTAAATTGACTTTATTCTAAAATTTGGTATCTTTATTGCAAAATGAATTATTTAACTAAATAGTTGGTTTGTTTTTCAATTGGTATCATATTTCATTTTAAATTGGTATCATAATTTGGTATCAAAAGTTTTGATATGTATTTCTTATATGCAAGGAGAGCTTAACATCTTCTCTATATATAGATTCATGTTGAGTGTATCTCATATTGAGGAGCTTGACCTTGGGCCTCTGTTTCAGAAAACAGAGACCAAGTACCCTCTCACCCCCATACCTATCTTTTGCTCGTCCTCGAGCAAAACAACTAAACTATACTGAGGATTATTAGACCACTTTTGCAGGTCACGCGATTGCACTGAGCATGTGCAACAAGCCGTTAAACCTCTTGGTTTCCCCTGCAGGACGAGTTTTGTCTCGTGAGGGTTTTCAGTGGATTACACCCACAAAATCCATAAAGAAAGAGAAACAAAGAGTTAGTATTTTCGAAAAGCATTTTGAAAGAGAAAAATATTTGAAATATAATTGTAAGATTTAAGTAATCTATAAGTTATAGGAAAACTGAATTTTTCATTCCTAAACTTAGTCTCTATTCAAAAATTTGTTATCAATCAAAGTAAGGAGTCAAATTGTATTTCTCATTTAGTCTATTACTTTACCCTAAGTCATATGCACCTTGTGATCGTGAAAATTTTTACTAAAAGTTCATTAACTCTAACTCTTATGCCTTATATATATATATATATATATATATATATATATATATATATATATTCTTTTTTTTGGTGGTATTATTCTTTAGTTCTATTAGGCTTTCTAATCTGCCCATGTAACGAGCCTCTAATCGATGACTTCCAAACCAAACGGTCTTAGGGCACCGGGTGAGAAAACACCCCAAGGACTTAACGACTCGAGCAAACAAGGCCACAAAACTAAGGATTTTATTATATGAACCCCTTTTAGGCGTGAATACTTATGCTTTGTTAGGCACAAATACCCAGCTTAATCAGAGGATTTATATATATATTTTTTCTCAAACTTATCTAATCATCTTTCGCATAAATACTAAGGCTTGCTTAGGCCAAAGTACCTAGCTAATCAATAATTAGATTTGTTCATTATTCATAGATATATTTTTTTCTTTTTTTTTATATATAAGGCATAAGAATCTTTATTTTTGAACCCTAAGTGTGTAAATGTATGAAGTGCCCATATTTCATTAAGGTAAAGATCAAGACTAAATTACTTTGACAAATTATCTTCCTAACCCTAAAAATCAAACAAATAATCTTATTTTGACCAAGTATAAGAAATCCTAATTTGGATTTTCCTATTCCTTAAAATTAACTTAATTTCTTACAAAAAATATGTCAAAATAATGTTTCTATTTTCAAAAAGTTTTTAAAAGTAAAGAAAATGTTAAAAAAATTCTTTTTTTAATAAAAAGAAAAACCTAAGTTATGTTAGAACCCTCCCCCACACCTATCTCATGCATTGTCCTCAATGTATGAATTAATGCATAGATGCATGAAAAAGAAGAAAGGGAAGGAAAATGTTACCTTAAGGTGGTGGTTCCGGTGGTGGTCTGATTGGTCCACAAAATGCGGCCCAATCAACTTTTTGTGGAGTTCGGAAGAACCCACCAGAAATTTCTCTAATATAACCCATTAAGATGATATATCCATAAAGGATTTTTATTAAAAATTTAACCTCATCTAATTTCCATATTCCATAATTAATTTCGGAGTCAAATTTGTCAACCGTCTTGTCCCAAAATGAAGTGTGAAAAGATAAAATGATTGACTTGGACTCAGGAAGTATAGGAACTAATACCGACTCAGGAAGGTGACTTAAGTCAAGTAAAGGTTCAAGAGTCGAGATTGGTTCAAGAAGCGGGTCCAAGTCAACAAGTTGAAACTCAAGTCCACATTTATTTTCTGACAATGGAATGTGACTTAATATTGGTGATTCAAGTTCAAGAATGATAGGTGTGGGAATCAAAACTGACTCTAAAATATTACTCAGGTCGGGTAATAAAATAGGAGTCAATATTGATTCGAGAATTTGAACTGGATCACAGATTTGAGAATCTAGGTCACGTGAGTTCAATGTCATAAAAATGAGAACTTGCAAATTTGTCAATAGGACTTTCAAAAGTATAAAATTGGTCAAGTTCAATATGATCATCAAAGATGGCTGATTCAATTTCATGATGAATTGGCACAGGATCCAATGTTGACTCGAGAAAAAGATTGAAATCAGGTGAAAACACCGGAGTCATTATTGAATCAGGAAGTAGAATTGAATCACTAAGTTGAGGTTCATGATCATAATCATTCTCAAGTTCAATTTTAGGTAAGGTATAACTTGCCAAACTTTCAATATCATTTTCAAAATTTGGAATTTGGGCAAGTTCAATTGATTGTTCTGAAATGGAACCTTGATTTCCAAAACAACATGACTCTTCGACTCTAACAGAATGGTTAGCGACATCAGAACTGGTCAAACGGTGAGAATGTAGAGATTCGACCTTCATATCTATGTCGTGATTACGAGCGTTTTGAGCCTGAGTCATGGCTTCAAGCATCTTTTCATAGTTGATAGGTTCATCGCTTTGTTGCGATTGGTCTTGAAAAGATGAAGTGTTGTTTTGGAATTGGTGGTAAAATTGTGAGTCCATCAGATTTTGTGATTGTGGTTTGGACTCACGCATACTCATTTTCAAAATTGATGGTTTTCTATTTTGGACTGGTGGAACTGAGTATAAATCTTGGAAATATTGTGGACTAGGTGGATAAGGAGGACAAGTTGGTTGAAAATTGGACTCGGGGGAGGTGAATCCTCATTGACTCTGTGAAGAGTTGAAATTATCATGGAAATTATGGTTATAAGATTGGGGGCATGGGTTATATTGATTCGGATAAGACCAATCCGGCACACTAAGTTGGTTAAAGTTATGATATGCCGGGTTGGTAATATCCGAAAAAGAGGTTGGTGTGTAATATGGATTACTATTAAAATTGGAAAAATTGTTATTATAAGCCATATCACATAATAAAATACAAACAAAGAAAAACAAACAAACAAATAAGCAAACAAATAAAAAGAAAAAAAATTCTAAACTAAGTTAGGGTAGACCTATGACCTAGACGACTCCTAACTGGTTAGACTATCCACGGGAGGTATAATGCAGACTTTGACCACAAGCTAATCAGCCAGGTCAGGGCAAGATTGGTGGGAGGTTTTCCGTCAAAGACGTTCCTTAATTAAATAACCACCAACCTTCGGGCTTTCGGCCCTTAATCCCTTTCCTAGACACTGATTTGGCAGGAGTCAAATTCCAACACCTTTCCCCCTTAGGATAATCTCCTAATTGAGTCCGAGATGTCCCTAGGGCCAACGTCTACTCATTTTTAGTTAGGCTCGGGTTAGTGAGTGCTTGGAATCTGATTTTTGGGGCAAGGAAGGGTGATTAAATCCCCACCTTATCCTGTTATGGGGTGGTGCCCTTAAGATCAGTTTGTGCAAGTGTACAAGATATGCAAACAAGATTCACTCAAAGCGATGTAAATCAACCAAGAGATGAGTCCTATTCTAAATGTAATGCGAACGTACCTTGCTCCAGCACTCTTCAACAATAAAGCAAATGAATTAAAAAGACACGTGCCTAAAATGCAAACGTCTAATCGATTTTTTAACTTTTCAACAAATGTTTTACTGTTGGTTTATTAGAAGGCTTATGTGATGGCATATAAGAAATAAAGTTTGCAGAAAACTAGAATTTTACCAAGCAAGCAGCCCTGCAAAAAGTCAGTAGTAGTGAACTCTTTCTTGCCGCGGAAACGCGGCTAAAGCCGAGCAAACGCGGCGATTCAGAGGGTACTTGGTCTCTGTTTTCTGGAACAGAGCCCCATGACCACTTATATGTCACTGTAATCTTTCTTTCCTGCTTTTCTTGCCCTATAACCTGCAACAGAGAAGAAAAATTCGTTTTAGTTCTAAAAATTCAATAAAAACCAGATTTCAATAAAAACCATTACCCTCCCCGGCAACAGCGCCAAAAATTGATTGCTAAAAGAAAGAACAATCAAAGAGTTTAAGAGTTTACGATGTAGCTCGTGGCTAACGGGTCGTGTCCACGAGGAGGGTTTGCGATAGAAGCGTTCAAGATTTTTTTTTATTGAAATCTTTATGAAGAAAAAACGAAAGTTCTTCTTTGTTTTAAGAAATGAAAATGAAAAAAGAGTTATGTTAAAGTTAAAAAGAAAGCAATAGATGAAGAAGGTGGAGAAAACCAGAAAATGACTATGTACAAATGAATTGGAAAAAAAGAGTGAAAACGATTTGGAAGATGTGGTGTTGGTGATCTAAACTAAAAGTTACAAGAAAGAAAGAAGATTAAAGAATTACTCACCTAGTTTGGTTGATGACTTACCTGGAATCCTTACATGTTCTACCTTGCTTCGGAGCGTTCAACGCATAAGTCATAGGATTGAGCTCAGTCCCCGTTCGCATTATATCATCAAGCCGAGCAAGAATGAAGTGATACGGATCTTTAGGAGGAGAACATCTTCATGAAGTATCGTTGGCACTCACAAAAACTTTGTTATACTTATGCGTCTGGATTCACTTGCATTTTCATCAAAACCAAAAGAGGTAAAGTAGAAAGAGGAAGAAGAAAACAAAAGTAAAGAGACGAACATAAAAAAGTATTTACCTTTATTGCTTGCAGAAACGATGGAAGAAAGGAGGAGGGTACATCAGTGTCACTCTCAACATAAACCTTTCTCTTACTTACATGAATTTCAATCTAACCTAAGCTTACATACAAATTAAAATTACATAAAAAGAAAAGAAAAACCTAAACTACAAAGAATGAAAACTGGACTAATCCTATCTCTGCATGGTCATCCCCTTTTCTCAGCTCAAACCAGTATTTATAAGGAAAAACCACAAGGGGGAATCCCGGGAAGATATGGGGAGCAAACGCTCCCCCTAACTCCTAACCAAGCCACGAAAATGCGGCTTTGGCCGCTTTCCGTGGCCAGAGTGTGGCCAGGTGGCCACACCCTGTTGGTGGGTCTCCCCGGTTTCACGTTCTGACTTTATCTTCAGTTGGTTTTCTCGTTTAGGCCCGGGATTGTGACGAAATGGCCTTTTTCTTTAGCTTCAACTGATCGATTCTTGGAGGATTCTTCTCAACCGGTTTTCAACCTCTTGATTTTTCCCTGATTCACTGAGTTCGAATTAATTCTGATTTAATTCAGAATTTGGTAGGCTTTTGGGCTCATTTCTCTTCACTCTCCTTAAGGAATGGGCCTGCAAATAAATTAAACATTTAATTAGGACAATGCAGATTTTATTCTATAATAAGTATGGAAATATGATACTAAATGTGCAACATTAGCGACCAATCAACCGCTCTGCTCTATGTCTTACACGCGTGTAGGAGAATCTTCACATCTCCTTTTATACATTATATATTATGCGTTATGTGATTAGGGTCTAGTCATCTCTTTTCATATAATGCATGTATGCAGGGGGAGTTAACTTCAGGTCTCTCCTCTTCATAAATGTATATAACATATACACTTTTATTGTTTTGATTTATGCATAAAGAGAGAAAATATTATTTATGTCTTTAATGTTTGTACCCCTTTGTTGATGAATTGACAAAAAGGGAGAGAGACATTTAGACTTTTATATATGCATGTTTGTTTATATATGCATGTTTGTTTAATTTGTTATCTTTTACCATTGGTATCAAGAGCATCTTTTGTTGGTATCAAAAGCATGTTTATTTCATTGGTGTCAAATATCATGTTTATGCATATTTATGTTGAGCATTCATGGCATATCTTTATTGTTTATTGTTATGCATGAGTTAAGGGGAAGCTTTTATGAAGCTTAACTTTAATCCATGCATATATAACTCCATGAGTTTTGTCATCATCAAAAAGGGAGAGATTGTTAGCCCAGAGGCCCTTCACTCTAGTTTTGATGATGATTAACTCATGTAGTTATTGTTTACTAATAATCTTGTGATATTCAGTTTTAGATATTTGATCAAGATATTAGTAGGTGATTAGCTTCAACAAAGGTATTTTGGAGCTTTCACATGGTGATTCAAGAGCTCGAGCGTCAAGTTCACATCTAGCACTCGGCTGGAGACAAGCTCGGTGGATCATGTTTGGATTGAGTCAACTTGGAGAAGAAGTTCTACAAAAAGACTATGGTTTGTTTAGTTTAAGATTTTGTTATGATCATTGTAAAGATTAGATAGTATTGATATGCTCAAGTTCACATACACAAACTTGTTTAAAGTTTCATTGTTTGGTTTTTCGGTTTAATCGGTTTCAATTTTTCATATGATTTTCGTGAATAGATAGAATCAAAATAAGTTTACATGGTTTAATGTATATTAAATTTGATCTATATACATCTATGCTTCATCTATTTAGAAAAACTTATTTTGATAGTCTATTTCCTGAGTTAGAGTTTTGTATTTAAACAAAACTTATTTTTGGATTTAATGTCAAAAACATAGATATAATATCTTTCATGAATATTGGATTTTATCCTTATACAACATGCTTAAAAGTTGTTTCAATATCATGTTTTTGTATTTACATGAGTTTTGGAGAGAATGATTTTCTATTTCAAAAATTCAAGTTTTAGAAAATACGGTTTTTAGTCACAAAAATGGTTCAAATAGTTTATAATATATGTTGAATTTTTGTCACACATATTTGTATTTCAAAGATCTAATAAGAACTAATTTTTGTGAAATTTATTTGATTTTATGAGATTTTTTAGAAGGCAAATACCCAAGTTTTCAATCCCTATATTGTTTGGACCAGGCCGTCTGCTGGTCGACCGAGGCAGAAGTCGGTTGACTGGTCTGATCGACTGACACGCACAGAACGTGCACGCAGCCCAGGCTGGGAGGCCAGTCGACCGGGTCGGTCGATCGCCAGAGAGCTTTGCTCTCTGAAAATGGCCCCGGTCGACCAGCAGAGAGCTCTGCTCTCTGTTTCCAGTTTCCTGTCAACCGGCCGGTCGACCGGTGGCTCAACGGTCATAAATATAACCGCTGGCTGGCAGACCGCCCGGTCGACCGAAAGGGCAATTTTGCCCTTTGCCTGCTGCCAACGGGCAGATTTCTTTGGGGCTATATATACCCCATTTCTTGAGCTGTTTTGCACAAGAATTTCAAGAGAAAAATTTTCAATCTTTCAGCAAGTTTTTAAAAGAGTTTTGTGCCAAAGGATTTGATCTTTATTATTTTAAAAGGGTTGATTGTGGAAGTGGTGTTGGTATCCCTCTTAGTGAAGAGGTGATTGTGGTTGCTTTGGTTTGTGCCTATCCCTCAAGTGTGAGGTTGATATTTGTTTGGCTAAGTGCCATCCCTCTAAGTGGAGAGGTGATTGAGTTTGTGGTATCCCTCGAGTGAGACGTTGATCTTGTGTGGCTTTGTGCCTAGCCTCTAGTGAGAGGTTGTATTTGTTAAGAGAGGAGTTATGAACTCTCAAATTGTATTTGCCCAAATTCTCAATGGAGGTTCCTGAAGTCCTTGTGGACGATATAGTGAAAATCCTTCTCTGTGAAGGCGGGGACGTAGAGCTGGGTGTTCGAACCTCGAAACAAATCTTTGTGTTTGCATTTGATCCACTATCTCTAACTCTCTTTCTCTTATATTGTGCCTTGCGTCATTTCATATTGTTCATATCATTTATATGCTTGGATTTGTTTATGTGCCATACTTGTGTTAAACCAAGAGAGCTTCAAATAGCACCTCAACTCTTATTTAGAGGAATTTAGAGGAGATAGTTCAGAGCTCTTCACCGAAAATTTGGCTACACTCTTTGGTTACACTAAGTGTGTTGCAATTAAGTTTTTAATTCCACATTATTTGTCATTAGTTTAGCCATACAGTTATTCACCCCCTTTTGGTGTACTTTCATTATGTGTCATAACCATGGGTCTTCTTACAGCTAAGACAAGGTCGCCATTTTTTAGAATCAGTTCTCTGACTTTCTTATTGAAGGCTCTAGAAATCTAAGCTTGATAGTGCTCTAATTAGTCTACAATTCTACATTATTATATCACTTTTTCCCACCGATTTATGAATAAGATGTCGATCTAAACCGTGTTTTGTTCGCTCTTGTAGATAATCAAGACAACGAGGGCAAAAGGGTAATAAGAGCTTAATTAAACCATTTTTGGGTAATTAAATCTGCATTTCTTAGAGGCCAAGTAAGGGATCTTCTAGAAGATACATTGAATCTAAACCCTTGCGCATGTCAGACGAATATACGGTTGAAAATACTTGAATCGGAGCATACCTAGAAGGTCCTTGAAGCGTCGCAAATCCCTATACCAAAACCAGGGATCTAGGTCCCTGGTATTGCCACGAAAACTCAGCATTAGCCATGTTTCCGCGGCAGGTGGTGGGGCCACGCGTTGATCTTCAATGCGTGGCCTTGTCTCATCTTCTGGAACCTCCTTTTGCCTATAAATATGGTAGGGTTTGGCCAAAACACAAGCAGATTGGATTTAGGGTAGGTTTTCTATCTTTTAGTATAGAGTAGTGTAGGTGTTCTTCTTCTTTTATTTTATATTTTCTTTTCATTTTAGATAATGTATTAGGGCAGAGAGAGAAAGAGAGAGATTGATATAATTAGATGGTGACAATCTATGTAAAGGTGTCTCCTTTCTTCTCCATTGTAATCTTCTCCATCTTTACATGATTCTTAGCTAATTTCTTCTTCTCATGGCAATCTAACTACTAACCACTAACCATCTAACTACTTACTTGATAATTCACATGAATCTAATAACATCTACAAGGCCTTGCTCTTGCAAGATCCATTGATGGCTCATGATGATGGATTCTAACATTGTAACATTTCTAACACCTAACCCACTAACTTGCTAACTTGTAATGTCTTCTTTATTTCATGCTCACCTCTAACGGTTTGATGATTTAATAGTAGCTTGCAACTTGTTAGGTGGTATGATGTATTATTTGAATGTAGAAGAACAATCTTATGGGTCATGCTCTGTATCGTCTCTTGAAGCCAAGGACTAGTGATGGCCAAGAATCCATGTGAGGCAACTATCACTAAGAGGTTAGCATAGTTAGTGGAGCAATTAGTAGTTAGTAGCCATGAGTTTTCTTTTACTTTGTTTTAAAAGCCAATTCAAAATCTTTTATCATTTTTTCTATCGTTATTTTTACCATCCTCTTAGTTCACCTTTGTTTCATCTTCTTTAGTTTTCAAAACCATTTCTCTTTATTTTCATATCGTCCGTTTAATCACCTTCTCCACCTATCACTTCTGGATTTCTTTTCTTTCTTTTTCTTTTTCTCATTCTTTAACGAAGAAGACTTGTTAACATAACACGTGAATAAAAATGTTAATGCTTCTAACACTTCCCGTCCTTGTGGATTCAACCCGTTGAGCCAATGCTATAACGGAAGTGTCAAGAGAACATTAGCACACATACATTTTCATTGATTTCATAAAGACACATTTTAAAAGTGCTCGTTCCGTCTCGAATAAATTTTTGGCGCTGTTACCGGGATGGGAATGGTTTTGATTTCACGTTTTTATTAACATTTTCTTCTCTGTTTTGGTGTGCAAGGCAAATTTTACAAATTCTTTACATTGCAAATGGCCACCCTTGCTTGCCTCTCTCTGCTTTAGAAAGCAAAAAGCTTGCTTCTAGAACCTTGCCGTGAAAATCAAAGCAAAGCCGCGCAAGCGCGGCAATTTTATGGCAATTGTATTTTGTCTTTTGCAGGGACTTTACAAGTTGCATATATTGTTGTATTCTACTACTAATTTTCTACTTTGATTACCTACACACTGTAATAAACTAAAGAACTAAAATATGGTATTTGGACGCTTTTAAAATGGTTTAGACATTTGCATTTAGGCACGTATCAATTCAATTCCAATATACTATATTTTGCTCTGTTGTTGTGATCTGGACTGAGGTGTACATATGGCATTGCATATAGCATAGGACAAACACGTGGGTGATTTATCACTTTGTGTTATATTCTTGTCAATATTGCACACTTGCATGAATTGAAATTAAGGGCAAAACCGATACAAGATAAGGTGGGGATTTCATCACCCTTTCTTAGCCCAAAAACCACCTCCCCACTTACACAACCCAAGCCCTAGTAAAAATTGATAGATGTTGGCCCCTAGGGACATCTCGGACTCATTAAGAGATTGACTGAGGGTGAAACTTGTTTTGAATCTTACTCTTATGAAATCTGTGTCTAAGGTTGGGGATTAAGAGGTTATGCCTCGAAGATACCGTGATTTGGCATAATTAAGGCCCTTGCTTACGCACGGATACCTCCCACCATATTTGCCCCTACCTGACTGATTAGCTTATGGTCGGATTCATGCAACAACCTCCCTCGGGTAATCAACCAGTTAGGAGTCGTTTAGGTCTAGGTCAACCTTAGTATAGGCTTGGTTTTGATTTTTTTTTTTGTTGCTTGCTTTTTCTTTTGTTTGTGATTGTTTGTGAAATAGAATTCAAAAATAACAATTCTTTCAATCCTAATATGAATCCATATTTCACACCGACCCCATTTATTTCGGATAATTCCAACCCAGTTTTTTATATATAACAAAATACACCAGGTTGGACTTATCCGAATCAATACAACTCATACCCCTAATCTTATGATCATAATTTCCAAAATAATTTTCACTCTTCACAGAGTCAATGGGGATTCAACTCCCTCGAGTCAAATTTTCAACCACCTTGTCCACAATTTTCACAATTTTCACAATATTCATTTCCTGATTTCGCTTCCTAGACTCCTTTCTAGAACCACCAATTGAAGAAAAATCTGAGTTAGAAAAGAGTATAAAAGCCAACTACAAGAGGCCGAGCGATAATTTCAGAAAAATAATGGCCTCTCTAATTTCACAATATTTCAAGAGTCTTACTCAGTTCCACCTCCACATAAGGAACTCTTGCGTGAGTCCGAGCCACAATCTCAAAACATGTTGGACTCACACTCTTAACAAATTTTCTAAAATCAAGATTCCTACACTCCCTTTCTAGAACATCCACTTGAAGACACATCACATCTAGAAAAAAATATAGAAATCTTGTAGGAGTCCGCGCTACAATTTCAAAAATCTTCTACTCAGTCTATCAATAGGTCAGAAACAAATCTGAGTCAATTCGTTAGCATTTATAGGAATGAGGGAAACTCTATCTTATCAATCTTTGACCAGTTAGCTATCTCTAACTCTATTGATCTTACCCAGAACTCTTATCATTTGGACACCAAGATTCAATTTCAGCACATCCATCTGAACTTGTCCAAACTTCAAATGCTGAAAATCCCAGTGACATTTTGGGATATTATAATTTTCCTGAAATTGAACTTGAGCACGAATATGATCCTGAACTTTAACTTGGTAATTCAATTTCACTTCCTGATTCAATATTGACTGAGGTGGTTTTATCTGATCAGGCTTTTCTCGAGTCAGTATTAGATCCAGTGCCAGTCCATTGTGAAATTGAATCACCAATCTTTATGATCATCATATTGAACTTGACCAATTTATATTTTTGAAAGTCCCATTGATAAATTAGCAAGTTCTCATTTTATGGAATTGAACTCAATAAGGAATGTAACGCCCCGATCCGGAGGGTACGGAGACGTTACTGCGACGTATATACGAAGGTCGGAAATACCCTAACGTATATACGCTAAGCATCAATACAGGCAGGGGTCAGAGTACGGAAGCACAGTGGTAATATACAATCCAGCAATAATTAACACCAGTACACAGTTATCACAAGGCATAATATATATCTGAAGAATATATAATCACTAAGAGGCACAAAAGAAGGATGCACAATATGAAATACTGGAAAGTACTCACGAGTAGCACGATGGGAATCTCGCGAGCCGGTCAAGGGAAAGCTGGAAGAAGGAGGGTCCAGATAGGTAACTGCTAACCACGCTCTCCGCTGCGCACTCTGATCATGTACAGCAAGGCTATGGTCCAGACTCCATGATCTGGACATGAGAATCCAGGGTTGTTAGCAACCCCAGCGAGTACAAAGAATGAAGCCATGGCGTGCATAACAGGCACACGTGTACATGATCAAGTGATGTGGTCCAGGCATGCAGGTACAGGAAATGACAAGTATTATAATGAAATGACAGTAAATCTTAGATTAAGTAAATAACGATATCAGTAAATCTGAATCGGAAAACATGCATGAAAAACGGTATGAAGAGTATAGGTACACATGATCATGCGACAAAATATGGCAACATGTGATAAATGCACTAAACACGCGATAAATATAAACATGGGCAAAACTAGTTATATAAGCTCAGATTATGGATTCATGGAGTGATACGTCAAGGGATAATCCAAACAAGGAAACCCTTATCTATATACCACATATCCGGTGTCACCATCATCTGATTTCATACAACTTGAGTTGCCCTCAGGGTAACAGAACTAAGGTGTGTCAGTAATAATCCTTGTGCCACATATATCATGTCATAATGCATGGTGTCAACTCAGAACATAATATTGTAACTGGAGAATATAAAAGTATAGCTTTTAATTAATCCAGTAATAATAGTCAGTACCATATGATATTTTAATCGCCTCCCTACCAGTGTCTCACATCACTGATAGTCCATACTAGAGT